>JAAVTS010002846.1:14624-24753 GCA_022845575.1 Baylisascaris ailuri
GGGGCTCATTAGCACCTTTGAATGTTGATTTTGAATTTGTTCAGGTGCCATTTAGTGCGTTATCGGCTGCATCGTTGCGACGTTACAAAAAATATTTCAAGTTGAGTCACAGGTCAGGAGCGAGTACCAAACAGCAGGTTATTTTTATTCTCTCTTCTTCAGTTCCCTTTTCTCACTTCACTGCTTGAGCTGATTGCATGTGAGTGCATTATCTTTTGAAAGTATTTATTACTGTGCAAGTAGTCAACTCTAACGAGTCCACACATATTCTATACTATAGGCTGAAAGATTTGTCTCTACCGTTTTTATATCCCTTCCCAATGAATGTTTGTTTTTTTTGTGATGTTTTATCGAGACGAATATCAGGTATTTTTTAATTTTTGATTTTTATTTCAATCCATATCTTAGTTCACTTTAGTTTCCGGCTTTTATCCTTTTTTTCCTGGAAAGGGAATCAATTAAAGCGGCTATTTTAGTTGCTTGACGGAGTAGCCGAACATTTTGGAACACTTCAAGTGCCGGCAGCGGAAACGGCTGCATGCCTTATCTATACGGTCCGTATGAACAGAAATAAATTGGACTATCCGAACGCTAACACGACCAACGAAACAAACTCAGCGCCAGCCTTAGGCTCAATTGAACCTTGATCTTTTAAATTCTCCCTTGGTATCTTGGAGCTAGTTTAGAACGTCTCTGAAAACGCTCATCTTTATCTGCGTTTTTTTTTCATTTTTACTTTGTTTCACTAAATTTCTGGTCGTTATGTAGAGGAACCTTTTATGGGCATTTTATTTATTCTTTAAGATGGGTTTATTTTCGCATCGTCTGTGCATCTCAGTAACGTATTGACGTATTGTTGCCTATTATGCTGTAGATGATTAAGCGCTATTTTATTGAAGAGCCGACCTTCACGTTCCCTGAAGAATCGTATAAACGACTAGTTCATTTTATGCTTCACACCAGTTATGCATAAATTATTTGTGCATTCAATGTTTGAAATCCTAATATTATTTCCAATTTTTAAATTTCGAAGATAAATTTAGTGAATATTCATGATCAGCCAGTAATTTCATATACATTTGCATCTAGCTGTGTTTCATATAGAGCGGTGATCGCGCTAATCAGTTAACTCAGCCTTTTAGCATTCGAAGTTACATCGCCTCATAGGCAATTTTTCCGTCATTGTATTTGCAAGGTCGTATTATATAGATTTTATTGTATATTTTGGCATCGCCTTTGTTTGATCGAGGTGCTTTTCTCTCATTTTATCAATTATTTGTCATGCCTGCTATGCAGGATTTCATAAATGAGCTTAGAAATTCATGACGCATTGTTTTGTGGATTAAGGCAGTCGCCAATGCTGCAAGGGATCGACATCAAGTGTCCTACATTGGCAGCAGCATTCTCGATATCTTTCTCTGGAGCTTATTTTAATTTGCATAAAAGAAGGTACTTTTCTACCCTCGGTTTACCTTTTTTACGTTACTTTTTTATCACGTTCGCTATTTCAAATTTAATTCCGTTCCCCAATAAAGTCTCTTTGCTTACAACAGGCGAATTGGTATTTTACGTCAATTAGGCAGTCTTTTTTTCGATAATTTTATACCTTAACGGGACTTACCGGTTAGCTATTCCCGTTTATGCATAGTCGATTGAATGGTTTTTATGTTACAAATTCCAACGAGTTTCTTTCTTCAAATTTTCATTTGCATGCGTGTCTTCGATTCTGATCTGTTGTTCTTAATCATCATATCTTCGCTGTTTTTATTGTTTTTATATTATTTCTTGTAAAAATAAATATTTTATAGTAAAAATACTTTATAGTATGCATTTGCTACAAATAATAATTCATGGCAAATTCCGTAAGGAATGTTAATGTATCTAAACAACATTGAGATCGTCAAGCACATCCACCGTCTTTATAAGCTTGCACATCCACAATATACTCTAAGCAATACTTTGTTTAATTTAACCGTTTCTGATGAAATTAGCGCTTCTCGAGGGCACTTTCTTGACATTATTCATATATTACTGTCATGTATATGTCGAAAAAGGGCTTATTTATTTATTTATTTGTTTGCTTTATTAATTAATTTATTTATTTATTTTTTGCCAATTGGATATCCATTTGCACAGTGTGCAGATGCTTCCATTGCGAATATGCTATTTGAATGGTTGGTGAATGTGTAGGCTGTTTTTATGCGATAAGATAGCGCCGGAAGTGTTGTAGAGCAAGTTTCTTAAAATTTTACGAGTATATTACAAATCTGAGCATGAAATTGTCATCTACTCCTGCTAGGGACGCAACTGTTGGTATATTCTGTTGTTATGTTTGTTGTTACAGGCTGGCATGTTGTCTTAGAGCTGTATTGATTTTATTTTTTAGCCTACTTTCAGTTATCGCACTATCATTTCGAATAATTACGTTGATACCCACAAATTTTAATTATTCAAATCAGCTTCGGAAGAGGGAATCAACCATGAAACACCATAAAAATTTCGTCGAACACAACAGATCTCACCTGTGCAGCTTCTAGTCTCATATTCTAGCACGATATTTCTAATTTTTTTCCATGATTTCACTTTATTATTCATTTCCGTTTTTTTTTTTGTGCAATATTCGAAGTGATTTTCTCTTTGAATAATATGTCACCTAAATATTCGTTTATGGAAAATAACGCTTAAATGCAATCGAACAGTCGATATCGGGGCGTGTCGAATGGGAATAATATCGGAAATGTCGAGATGAGTGGACGAGAACAACGAGCCAATGCAAAGACGAGAAGGATGGCGCCTAACGGAAATGCGAATAATGCAGGCAATGTCCTTGCTTACGTCTGTAACAAGTTTATCACCATCACGTCGAATGTCTGTTTTCGAAGATGATTGTGTGGGACGCAGAAGTAGCTGAATAGATCAAGGGGGATATTTATTGAAACTAAACAGCTCGTTTTATTAGTAATATCGATGTATATCGCATCAATATTTTGGTTGACATTACAGCAGTCACAACACTTTAGATAGAAATAAAATTAGTGTCTTGATTAGCATTATGCACGCAAAAGAGGAATATTTCCATTAAGATTCTTCAAAGTATTTAGATATTGGCAATCATTTAGGCTATAATTGCATATCTATGCAGTCAAAAATAATACCGAAGGGGCATGCAAGCAAGCGAATGTGATTCACGTGCGATTCACTTCACAATTGCAGCGTTGATGCTCGAAACCACTGAAGTTTCGCTGTGATCTCGATAGCTTTGATCACTGCCGTATCGTGCATGACGATCTATGAGGCTCGCCTTTCGATCTTGAATAGCAGAGTTAGCGCCATCTTATTCTTTGCTGTTTCTTTTTCATTCGACTTATAATTGCACTCGTTGCATCGAATACAACGGTCAAAGTTACTCATCGAACCTTTGAGGTTCGTTTACTCAGCCTTCTTGTTGGCGTAGTTGACGCCTGTGGCAACTTATAATCGATCATCGTTTTGCTCGCTAGTTGATTGTGCGATTTTCATATATAAATTTGCATTCGCTCGCACTCGTCGACGCTATTCAGTATCATCGAGCATCGATGATATTCAACCAAGGGTTTTTATTCTTTATACGGTGTGCTTGTGCTTCAATTTAACTCGTAGTAACGCCATCTACATTAACAACGATAACTTCTTCTAGTTACTTCTTCTAGCAATTTTCGCCCTTCTATCATCCATCATTACTAAGGCAATCTCTAATTTCTGAGAAGCATTTTTGCATCGATTCCCCAATTTCAACTATTGCATAAGTCAGTTTTTTTGCTTTTTATGAGAATAATTTTGGAATTTTATTTTATTTTTATTTTTATTTTTATTTTTATTTTGTTTCATTTCATGCCATCGTTGAACATGCCAATAAAATTCCCATCTAAAATTTTCTGAGTTTTGCATTCAAATTTCCTTTTTTTTTACGTCGATAAGTACCAAAATTTTCATTTTGTTTCTATAGGATTTTCGTACAATTTTTTATGATCTTGTTGAGCATAAAACAATTCATTCGAAATTCTGATCGAATAGAGTTTTTTTATGAGTTGATATTTATTTATAAGTTGAAATCGTTTTATAATTATTGATAAGCTTAGATCGGTTGGAATCGAATTAAATCCTAATCGTTATTTAATTGATATTCGAATAGACAAGCAGTGGACTCTAGCAATCCATCAGAATTATTCGAAAGTGAATTGCGTAAATGACTTGTTTTAAGTTCAAGTTGAGGCAGCTGGAGCAGTTGATGGACCAAAAAAAATTGAGATTTTTTTCTTGATTATTTTTTTTCCGTTCGCCGATGCCATAACCTTCAGGTTGTTCGACTAAGTTCGTTTAAAATTTTTAAGCACATCTATGACCTTACGGGGAAAGTTTTGATAATTTGACGTTGCAGAATTAAACATAATATTATGCCATCAGGGCGGATTCTGAATTCATTGTTTTCTCTCTATGGCTTTTCTGCTATGATTGTTGGCAATCGATCGTTGAAACTTAGAAATAATTCTGAAGAAGATGATCTAACTTGAGAGTTCATCGATGCTCATGCAGCAATATGTCTATGAAATGCGTGAGATGGTGCAGTGTTTACTAACACTCGATGAAACGATTTTCAGTGGTGTTCATATAATGGTCAGTGGATAGAGTTTAACGTACATAGTGGATTTGTTTTTGGCATCGTTCAAGGTAGATGATTTCATTCGTTCTCTGTGTGTGGTAGCAATAAATATCGATGTGGATTTCAACTAAATTATATTCTACTATAGGTTTTTGCAGAATTTACTCTTATAATTTTTGATTTTATTCAATGTTTAACAGCATAAAAGTCACTCTTCACATTGTCTACTTCACTGGAAAGAGTGCATTTTTTGAGATCAAACGAAGAGATAAAATAGGGGATTTTTCCGGAAATGAGTTCAAAGAAATGTGGATTCATTTATTGACGGAAGTTTACAAGGAAACTGCCTTATTAGAATTGTTCAGCGTAGAATGAAGAGTGCAAAAATGCTGATCTAGCGTTTATAGTGAGGTGAAGAAGGTGGTTGCGATTGTATTGGATCTCGAGAAGCTGGAATGTTAGATAGAATCGGCACGAGAGCCATTCCTCAAATAGTTTTTTTTCTCTCTCCATTGTCTTTCTTTATGTCATTCTTCTTCTGAGTTAAGAAAAATGCCTAAGAGACGTTCCTTACCAAGAAGAAATATTTTAAAACATAGGAGAAAGGTTGCGTGATGTTTCGATGATTTTCTATTTGCTTTAAAAAGTTGTGCTTTAACTTAGAGAATTGATTAACTCGTTGAACTCATTTCACAATGTAATTTTTACCGCTCAACCATTCATGCAAAAAAAAAACCTCATTTCGACGCAATTACTTGTAAAGGGATCCACAAAAAATGCTTGGTATTATAGAGTTCGACTGCACGTGTCTCTATGATGCGAGTATATCAATAATCATTTCACTCTCTGCGAATGCTTACTTCATTGCTGGTGACCATGACAGCGAATGAGCACTTTTTATGCTTAAATATCTATGTAATAAAATTCAGCATATTTGATTTAATCAAGTAAATAGGTGAGAGATATAATTTCGCCTAAAGAATTGCCTCGATCTTGCCACGTCTCTAAGTCAAATGTTCGAGAATTTCTTGCCAAAAAAAAAACTGTTCTTTTTTTTCTCCGACTGATCGCCGAGTACATTTTACACTTTTATTTTGTGATTTGAACTTTTTTGATAGGGCTTCGCTTTTTTTTTCACGTATTTTAGACCTTTGGAAGCTAATCATCGTTCATTTGAAAACGAAAACTCGCATTATTTTAGCGACTTACAGCTGACGATTGCTAACACTTGCTGAGCCGTGCTAGGTTATATTTATCACTGAAACGATGCAACATCACAGTTGATGGCCACTTGTTGCACCTGTCTGTCTCGTATGAAGCGTTAATACCCTACCGCAGCGATTGATTCACCTCCTGTAGTTGTCGTTCATAATGACGACACAATCCTGGCAAAACTGAGAACCCTTCCCAATCACCATCTCTATCATATCGTTAATCAATCATTCCAATTCTACGAAATCAATAATCGCCTTTCTTCGGTGCTAATCAACAAGATATCCGTACGAGTAGTCTATAACTGTTTCAATTTCTTAAATTCTATGCATATTCTATGATGCTTGTAAATTTGCACCTATAGGATCTACAGATGTTTTTCGTGTATATATTTTATAGATGTTTGTTTTATATATATTTTATTTGATATGATACACCATATACCAAGCGTTAGATAATCTAGAAATATTGCTATGTTTAGAAGCATATAATTCAATTGATAATCTTATTGCTATGTTTAGAAGCGTATAATTCAACTGATAACCTAAGGTAATTGTTGAAACGTAAAAAGTAATTAATGGAAAAAGTTGTAATACCCGCAAAAACTTTAATGAAGGCTAATTTTCGAAGCATTGCATAAACCTTCCTTTTTATTTCGCTTAGTTGTGCACAGCACGGATTTTCAGTTGAAGTATATGACAGATAAGCAAATTGACTGATAGATACGACTTTCACGGCATAAGTTTTTTTTTTGCAAAGAAAACGGCAATTGTGAGTAGTTTCTTGTATATGTGATTAATATATTCGAAATTGAGGACACACTGCTATTTTCGCTAACTTCATAGCTTGAAATTCGATAGTATTTGACATATAAACGCGACTTTGCCTTAATGCACTTCACAGCCGCAAATCTGCAAAAGCATTGTTATAAGATCCTTGCAGAGAGGCTAACGCTATGCATCCCTTTCCGGAGTTTCGTTCATTAAACGATCCGATTGCAACTTCCGTTCATTGAACGATCCGATTGCACCTTCCGTTCATTGAACGATCCGATTGCACCTTCCGTTCATTGAACGATCCGATTGCACCTTCCGTTCATTGAACGATCCGATTGCACCTTCCGTTCATTGAACGATCCGATTGCACCTTCCGTTCATTGAACGATCCGATTGCACCTTCCGTTCATTGAACGATCCGATTGCACCTTCCGTTCATTGAACGATCCGATTGCACCTTCCGTTCATTGAACGATCCGATTGCACCTTCCGTTCATTGAACGATCCGATTGCACCTTCCGTTCATTGAACGATCCGATTGCACCTTCCGTTCATTGAACGATCCGATTGCACCTTCCGTTCATTGAACGATCCGATTGCACCTTCCGTTCATTGAACGATCCGATTGCACCTTCCGTTCATTGAACGATCCGATTGCACCTTCCGTTCATTGAACGATCCGATTGCACCTTCCGTTCATTGAACGATCCGATTGCACCTTCCGTTCATTGAACGATCCGATTGCACCTTCCGTTCATTGAACGATCCGATTGCACCTTCCGTTCATTGAACGATCCGATTGCACCTTCCGTTCATTGAACGATCCGATTGCACCTTCCGTTCATTGAACGATCCGATTGCACCTTCCGTTCATTGAACGATCCGATTGCACCTTCCGTTCATTGAACGATCCGATTGCACCTTCCGTTCATTGAACGATCCGATTGCACCTTCCGTTCATTGAACGATCCGATTGCACCTTCCGTTCATTGAACGATCCGATTGCACCTTCCGTTCATTGAACGATCCGATTGCACCTTCCGTTCATTGAACGATCCGATTGCACCTTCCGTTCATTGAACGATCCGATTGCACCTTCCGTTCATTGAACGATCCGATTGCACCTTCCGTTCATTGAACGATCCGATTGCACCTTCCGTTCATTGAACGATCCGATTGCACCTTCCGTTCATTGAACGATCCGATTGCACCTTCCGTTCATTGAACGATCCGATTGCACCTTCCGTTCATTGAACGATCCGATTGCACCTTCCGTTCATTGAACGATCCGATTGCACCTTCCGTTCATTGAACGATCCGATTGCACCTTCCGTTCATTGAACGATCCGATTGCACCTTCCGTTCATTGAACGATCCGATTGCACCTTCCGTTCATTGAACGATCCGATTGCACCTTCCGTTCATTGAACGATCCGATTGCACCTTCCGTTCATTGAACGATCCGATTGCACCTTCCGTTCATTGAACGATCCGATTGCACCTTCCGTTCATTGAACGATCCGATTGCACCTTCCGTTCATTGAACGATCCGATTGCACCTTCCGTTCATTGAACGATCCGATTGCACCTTCCGTTCATTGAACGATCCGATTGCACCTTCCGTTCATTGAACGATCCGATTGCACCTTCCGTTCATTGAACGATCCGATTGCACCTTCCGTTCATTGAACGATCCGATTGCACCTTCCGTTCATTGAACGATCCGATTGCACCTTCCGTTCATTGAACGATCCGATTGCACCTTCCGTTCATTGAACGATCCGATTGCACCAAAAATAGAAAAAAGCGTAACATAGGTACTTTTTATAGGTCCTGGTGCTGTGTTACCAAAATATTGCATGAATCTATCGCTAAAAATTTGTTTTTAGATTGATCGAACTGATCGAATCGATGAAAAAAAAAACAAAAATAATATTTGAATTTTTATGAATAATTAACTAGAGAATAGTCTAGAATATATGTACCAAATTTAATTGTTGCAAATTCTCTACTTTCTAATTTAAAACTATGAAGGTTTCTTCAGCGATGCGACTGAACATTCATTAAACTATTGAATAATAGGACAAATGCTTCGCATAGAACGTGCTTGTATCACCTCATTCTATATTGTATAAACGGAATCAACAAATTGCATGCAAATGGAGACTTTTATGAGTTTTGATTGAAAGATATAGTCGCCAATCGCTGTCTATTGTTGTCTAATGTCGGATGTTGTCTGATATTGTCTGATGTTCTTTAGGTTTTGTTTGTCTATAGAAGTGATACGGCTGCTTCAGACAATGCAAACGTCTCGAAGTCATAGTTGTTTTAACATTATTTTTGATGGACATTTAGCTGCAAATACGGCGTAATAATTATTGCTTCATTAATGAAATGGGTTCTCATTCGCAAACAATGAAGAACACTAATAGTGCTCTTCGTGGGCTAGTCGTTTAGTCGTGACGCATCGAAAATTCCTGGCTGTCTACTTCCCTTCTCGATGTAATTCGATGACGTACCGACAAATCCCCGGTTCCTACTTCCCCTTGGATTTGATTCGAAGAATTGGGCCTAAATTAAAAAAAAAAAAACTTTTTTTAATGAGCAGTAATTGAACAAGTAGTGGAAATATTGTGAAGAATTGAAGGTTTTAGAGATTGTAATATTTTAAAAAAGTAGAGATTTCTACGTCTTCAGCGTTTTATATCATTTCGCTCATCATTGAGAGAGAAGTACTAATGATTTTAATTCCATTTCTTTTCCACATATAAATGATGTTTTCATATAATTTACTAATAAAATAAATAGAAAATTTCTTATGCATTGGTAAGTCATAAGATCTGAGCGAAAATTTAAGGGATCGAAAATTTTAATCAAAAATAATAGATAGTAAAATTTTCTAAAAAAAANGGCGGATTTCTATGATTCACTAACAATTAGCAAATTTTCCACTGATCTCATATATTGTCTCTAAATAAAATTTTTCATGAAAATTTCCCAATTTTCCAACGATCGTAAAAATTTGTGAGACAAATGAAATTCCGTTTTTTTTGAATTGCTTCTTTTTTCATTTAAAAAGTTATTTTTTTTATTTCTTTTCCCGATGAAGCGAGCGAGCGATAAACCTCCATTTTTATTTGGGATTCCCTCGAAATAGATCACAATTTGCCGACGATCGTTTCACATCGCCACTTGGTAATCAACCATACGTTATTCGTTCCCGAAATGTTTATTTTATTTATATTTAGCACAATGCTATATTCGAATAGTCTCAATAATACAACATCGACCTATAGTAATGTGCTGTTCAGTGTTGAAAAACTGCCACCAAGTGGATCAGTTTTTCTTCAAAGTAAGAATTTTGAATCATTTATTTGTGTTTTTCCCGTTTTTATAAAGATCGACATAGATAGGAGAATAGATTCACTTTGCTATGTTCAATTCCTAATCGGAAGTATTTTTCAATTTTTATATCAGATTAATATTGGAATTTTTCAATCCG
>JAAVTS010002847.1:0-24751 GCA_022845575.1 Baylisascaris ailuri
AATGCACTTGAAACACAATATTACTCTGGGAATGTGAAAAAGCGTCTGTTAAATAACTTTGCAAATTTCAGGGCAATTTAAAGTGCCTTAATGAGATGAAATAATTGCCGTTCAATGTTAAGGGATTAAGGTGAATTCTAGCGCAATTCAATTATAGCACAACATCTAATCAGAGAAAAGGAGAAGTTAAAACGCACAGATTGCTAGCAGTTCCCCTCTTATGATGTTTTCTTAGTCAGGTTGCCATAAAAGAAGCATCGTTAACACAGCGAGCCTATATCTCCTCTCTCCAAAGAAAGCCCTCAGTGAATGCCAATGTTTGCTATGATGACTACTTCACAAGAATTTATAGAAAAGAAGAACACACGATTTTCCAATGAAATCGGGCACAGCTGCATTGTTGATTTCCGCGACTTTTTCATCGGAATTGACTTTCAGTAGTGTCCTTCGACCTCTTCTCTCATCTAGAACTGACTTATTGGATCCACCGACGTAGTCGCGTTCACTTGTCTCGATATGGAATACCCGAAGTTGCAAGCTCATAAATAGTAATAAGAAAAAGTCGGCTGCAATAATAGAATATTGTTATGTAAGATCGACACATATACCCTCAACCCTCAAAGAAATGAGTCCTTTCACTTGCTCACAGCTTTATTATTGTGAATGGTGGTTAGAGGTTAGTGATTTTAGTAAGCTGTATAGTTAGCTCGACTTCTGAACTTCAATTCGGCGCATCTAAAAAATCCTATTATATTGAATTATAGTGATGAGATCTTGTGAATTCGGATAGGAACGTTGCATCGGACTCTTCATTACATTTCAGGACATATCTAATTTGAAATTCGTAAGCGAAGAGTTCAAATTGCTAAAAAATTATGTCCTCAGTGGAAATAAGAGTGGAAACCTTCATATTAAAATTTTAAGCTTAGCTCCCTAATCTGAACAGAAATGCACCGGTTTGAAGTTACTCTTCAAAATACGAGGAAATAAGCGGAAAGAAAAAGGTATTGTCCAGTTGTATAGATGCACCTATCAGGCCTTACAGAAGGGTATACCAATAGCGTTAAAGTAGTCAGCACGATGACGGGACTAGAGCAACTTCAAATATCACGGGAAAAGATTACCGTATAACTTGACAGGATTGGGCGGAATCATAAAATCAGGGAGAAAGAGCCATTCGATCATATTGTGATCCCAGTTGGTCCATGGATATACTGGAAAATAAATAAATGATATTGTCTATTTATATAGTATTGAGTGGATAAATTCATCTTAACGTTCGTACTTATGCTAGAGTTAGACAATGATTCTACTAATGATATCTCTGATCTACGCATACCGTTTTATTCCTATTCTATTCTTATTCCATAAAATAATAAATAGTTTACGAAAATGCCGATGGGAATAAGATGTTGAAAGAGGAAAGAAAGCGATAAGGATGGAATGGAGGCCGAAATGGATTCCACTTAACCATTGTATTGCAATGAAAACTCATACAATTTGAAATACAATACAAGATAAATAGAGATCATAAGTTGGAGAGATAAGAAATTGATCCCACAATTGAAGTGGGATAGCTATGAAACTTACATTTGAATTTCTCATTATTCTTTTTTATAAATTCATGCTAAGCAGTTGAAAAACAAAAAATATAAGGCGGCATATGTTTGATGGAAAAATGGCAAAAAATGCGGAAAAAACGTAGAAATGAGCTATCGGAAAATTTGCTTTTTTAAAGAAAACCTGCGTACTTTTGCTAGTTCTGAATATCGAATTCAATTGTTAATTTTTTTTTCTACCGATACGCAATTTTCTATATTTTATGAAGAACATTCATTATGTCGATTGTTGCCAGACGGCAAAAAATTTAGCCTGATCTAGCATGAGTAAATAAAAAAGAAGAATAGTTCCTATGAATGCAACAGATTCACCCTCTATCACCTCGACTTTTCAAACCATTTGGAAAAAAACATGAAAAAAAAATTTTTTTTTGAGAACTTAAGAGTTTATGAATCACATTAATTATATGTCTAAAATATTTCGAAATAAATTCGCAATCATAAATTTTCCTTGTTTAATTGGGCAAATTTCTTGAATAATCATAAATTAATAAATTCATTAATTTAGATATAATCACAAATTAAATATTTGATCTAAATTCATAGTTTTTGTCATTAAAATCGTACATAAAATTTACGAAAGAACTAACCATGACAAAAGGCTTTAGGAATACCAACACATAAAATATATTGCCAAACGAATGATATGGAAAGACATGTGGTACAATATGGCCAAATTTGTGCAATTGTTTCACGTCTCAATGAAAGTGTTGCAAGTAGAAATGCTGCATAAATCACCGAAATCATATCACTTCGAAGACCGATTGTTATCACTGCCGTCATACGACACATCTGAAAAATTACTGTTGATAGGAGAACACATCATCTGAATCAATAGTTTAAATTTATATGAAAGCCTACAAGAGAGAAAGTGAAGGCATACAGGAAAGAGCAAACAAAGATAGTTTTGCCAAAAGAAGCTGCAACGATAGTCTCTCTGAACTCGTCCTCTATAAGTATTATTGTTATTATTGTTACTGAGCGATTGACTGAGGCTCATTTGATATCTATTATACCCTTTTATAGGTTTGAATTAGACATGCTTGTGAAGTTGTGCTTAAGCTGCGAAGTGTGAACGTATGACACTTGCTGGATTCTTGATGAGAGCATAGGTTAAATTACAGTTTATAGAAATATAGGTAAACTTTAAGCAGCAATAATATCAACGTTGTGAAAATTCCACCTCTGCGACGTGGAAAATGTCTTTAAGGAATGGCCAGCATAAGAAGAAGCATAACGTTCCTTTTAGCCAAGAGGCAGTATTTACTCGATCCTAAGGTGATGAAGTACAAACAAAGAGCTTGAGATTGCAAAGGTTTACGACATGAGCTCATTCATCCAGCGTTTTTCTCTTTTCCTTATTTCGCTTATTGTTTCAAAGAAACTCACAAGGACCTCTTTGCCTTTACTTTGCTTATGCGCACAGTTCCGCTATTGCCCGGAAATATTTCGTCCCCCCCCCCCCCTTCACCTCACCCTCCTCCCAGAAGAAAATTTTTAAAAGGATAGCTTCGCATGTATCCACTTTGTCGAACGCAGAATTTAATGAAATGAGTGAATTTCTGAAAGAATTTAGTGCACAGTAATTTTATAAAACTACTGGTTTTCTAATGTTAAAACAAATCCTTGAATTGCAAAATTTCCACACATATTTCATGCGGAATTCTGAAATTATATGGTCATCTAGCCGCTGATTTTTTGATTTTTGACATATATCTTTAACGCCTGACGAATTCGATAGCAGTCTTCTTAATGATTAAATCCATTGGGCATTAAAATCCAACCATCTCATATACTTCGCTCTTCTTTGAACAGTTATCCCATCACAACGCAAAAAAAGATGGGGATATTGTTGCAAATGAAGCGAAAATTATGACCACAGAAATGTTTGCAGTTTTTGTTATATGATGAGTCTTTGAAATCACTGAATGGTTGATTATACTACCATTTACGAGTAGTTTCATATCTGACATATCACAAGCCCAGTTGTTAAGTTATCAATCTTATCAAAGCTTTCCATTCTTTGAGCTATAATAAACAAAAACTTTCACTAACTTATTTCAGAACTTTGGAAAATGGGAGTGCTCTCAATTATTTATGAGGTAACTCGCACAAAGCGAAAGGAAACACATTAAAAACTGGAGGGGGAGATACTCCTATAACGACAACGATTCAAATTTTGGAAAGACGATAATTGCTTATGATAGGATAATTGAATATGCTCAAAGGAAGTAAGTATATGAGCTTCGTGTTCTTGGGGGATATTTTATTGATTGCAGAAATATTGTATAACTTATCACTGAATTATTACTCTTGAAGGTGATTGATAATTCTGGTCTCCCTGAAAGGCGATATATCGTTGCCATCTAGATATGACAATTGAAGAGAAATGAATTTCTATTCGTGAGAGAAATGTCAAATAAACATTCAAAAGAAATATTCTTGAGAATTAATACCTAAATTCAACTAGAATTAAATTCTATAGACTGTAAATGAATAATACCTCAAGACCGAATCGATAGAAGAAGAAATTAGCGAAATATTTTAGGCAATTACACATATCGATATCAGCATCTTTACGAGTGATATTATTGAATAGAACACCTCTTATTGGTGTCAAATCACCACGCTCATAACGATGCAACGATTGACGTAATTCAACAATCGAACGGAAAGCCAAAAGAATCGTTAATAGAATATAGTCCTGAAATTATATCAAAATGGAACTTTTAAAGGTACAATTAGTCTAATGTATTATATATTATACTTCATCTAGAATGAATGTTTGATCTACTCCCTTTTTGCTGATTATTAGGTGGAACGTTTCAGCATAACAACCTTTTAGAACTTTAGAACTATATTATACTTCATCTAGAATGAATGTTTGATCTACTCCCTTTTTGCTGATTATTAGGTGGAACGTTTCAGCATAACAACCTTTTAGAACTTTAGAACTACGATGACAAATAACTTTATCTATTAGTTCTGCTACCAGGTCAATTGGTGAGGAAATAAGTTTAATTCTGCCATAAATTAGTTCAACAGTTTAGGTGAATAAAATGAAATGACGGTGAATCTCTGCCCTCAAAATTTGAATAAAACATCACTTAAATGAGAACATTTTTAAAAAAAAAAAAAGGAAATGAAAAAAACTGAAATGCAGAAAGAAATGCCATCAATTTAATGGGGAATTCTGAGATGAAGCGGTTCTCATAGCTATTAAAAAAATCCATCAGAAAGGAAATATATAAGCATTTCTTAGTCGTTTTGGAAGTGGAGGTTTTTGCATTTCATAAATTATAACGAGGTACATAAACTCTGATATTATTTAATAAATCATTGATCCGATGTTTTGTTGTTATTTTCTATTCCACATCGACTATAAACGCTTTGATGTTTGATGAATACATATTTCTAATAAATAAATTAGTCAGCCGCTACTATTGGAAAAAGAAATTACCTTTGTATATGTGAAAACTTTATCCGTTTTATGCAATCCAACCCATTCGGGCGCATGAACAGTATCGTTGAGACCAAAAACATCCTGAAATTCACAGAAATGGCTGAAAGCAACAAATTTCAGCATTTCAAAAACAATCGTTTATAAATTAAGAGCTCCTACTGATCAGGGAAATAATCAACGCCGAAAAAAGCTTTCTTATTTATTTGTCACCTCAAGAAGCACTGTTTAAGAGTCGCTATTTCAGAAAGGAAATAAATATATATTTAATGATTGCACAATTCCCCTTCGAGGAAATTAAATGAGTCATCTAAGTTTTTTATCGTCCGTTTCCAATTCGAGAAATACCGCACCAGATATAAAGAACATATAGGCCTGAAAGGAATCATATCGTCACTATTATGTGATAGTAAAAGATTCTTAATTCTTATATGTTAGCAGAGAATTGTTACACTTCATGATGAATCACAACCGAATTTACTAACTGCACATCAGTGGCTGATATGGGGAGGAATGGAGAAGGAGGATGCGGGGAGGGTGGGAGAGGGAAGTTCTGTTTCTTTATCTAAGGACTTAGTGCAATTATAGCCTCCCTCTCCGTTACCTCGGTTATGCTAAACACTGATAGCGGTTGCAAATATGAGCCGTAGAAAATTCTCCAGTAAATCGAACTTGAAGAATTATAACGGAAGTAAAGAACTTAAGCCATTTGGTTATGCATCTGCAGCACCCTAATATTGAATAAGTTTGCACCTCACAAAACACCGATAAATTCTCCTCTTTGATGAATTCCATTTGGTAGATCATTTTGAAGACGATAATGAGAGACGTCCAAATACCGGCCGAGAATCCCAACCTCTTCGTATGCATCGGTTTCCGTAGTGTCACCGCAATATAAATTATATACGGTATGTTCATTGCGCTTATCTAGAAGAAATATATTTAAAGGATTGCCACCTATCAAAGGAAAGGATCAATTTCGACGACAGGATTATCACTCTTGCCATACTCTAAAATTTATTCGAGAGTAGATTTCTAAAAGGGTAGGATTCCTATAATCGGAGGATGGATATGATGCTTATAGTTCTTACAAGGCCGACACAGGTGGTAGGTTGTGCATGTGTAGGGGTTTATACACTTGACAGGTGAACACATAAACCGAAATGGAATAACAGCAGAAACTGCGGCTGCAAGGCACGAAATAAGGACAAAATAGAGTACTGTTGAATTGAAGTAAGTCCACTGATACATATTTTGGGGCCACAACTAAGGACTGTGGAGAAAGAAAGACATTGAGGGATCCCGGAATAGAAAGATTCCGCCATAACGGTTTGACAAGAAAAAGCAGAGGGAATCAGAAGGCATTTCGATGAGAACAGAAAGATAGTAAACTAAAAACCTCAAAGTAAGAGACTGTAAATACTCCTACGTATGCTTTCAGAGAAAAAGGGAAGGGATCACTGATGAGGAAACAAAAATCTTAATAGTCAGCATTTAAACAATTCCCCTCTACCTACCATGTCGGTACTTCTTTTACCATATCGTTTCCTTTCCCCATCAATCTTCAATAGTTAAATAAATCGAAGATGAGTTACCCAAGAAATGAGCGAATAAAAATACCAAGATGATAGTTAAAGAATATTATCAGTGATATCAGATAATGATAGAATATCAGAGATACCTCTTTTCGCACAGCAATAAGAAACCTCAATTTTATCTTGTTGCAAGCAAAACTGGCAATATGAGATGGTAATAAGAAACCTCTGAGACACAAATATGAAGCATCATAAATGCGATCGCCTTGTCAATATGTATTTCAATAAAGCGCCATATATAATTAACGATAAGTTCATGATAGTCGGCAAAACTACGGCAACGTTCACCAATAATATCGATGTATTCTTTTACACGTGGAAAATTTCGCTCCTCTTCTGGCTCTTCAACTCGAATTTTCACGCTCGCCTTAGGCAATGAGTCGTCTTTATCACTGAGAATCTCTTGTTTCCTTGAAGAAAAAAGAATATTTAGATTAAAATTTTTGTAAATTCCTCAAATAAGAATGTTTTCATAAAAATAAATAAATATTAATTCTAAATCAATCAAATTGAATTATAAATGTCGAAATGTTATAGAAACTGTTTCCAAGATAAAATGGAAAGAATTACTCACAGGTTTTGGAAAGAAGATCAGTTGTTTCTATGTTTATAGGACTCAGATGGGTTTTCTAATCAGCACTGATTTTCTTTTCAATGGTGTTTCCACCAAAAATGATCTTTGCCTTTTCTAAACCTCGATAGACGATCAACTCAATGAAATTTTTCATCCATGAGAGCGAAAATACGATTAGCAGAACAAAAAGCTCTTCTAAATATTCAATAACTGATATAAATTTTACTTCCCACTTGCAGCCGATGGAGATATAGCGACTTTAACAATATTCAGCAAACCAGCGTGTCTCTTATGAAATTTGCCTAGCATTGTTGATAGACGCGATTGATTATAATAGAATGCCTGCAATTCAGAAATTTCGAGATCATTCGTTTTATAATAATTTCAACAACATAGATAAACTTTCTATCCTATTAAATGAATGGTATCTCGAGAGTAAGTGGTCTGCATATTTCAGTTAAAAAAATTGCTCAACACTGTAATGACGGTAAATTTGGGATATTAGTTAGAAAACTCAACAGCTACGTTTATATTATGCGTGGATTTGAGTTAATATAAACGGTTTCATTCTATAAGTATGATGATGATTTAAAAATAATCAACAGCTTTTTATATATGGGTGTCACGAATTCTTCTTTTTTAGACTAGAAAATAATAATTCCGCAATAGCTGAGAAGGAAAAAAGAGGGAAATATGTTGCGAATGGATAAGATGTAAAAAATAACGAGACAAAAACAGCTAAAAACTCGCATGTCACATATAATAATTGGACTAAACTATGGTAAGTGGAATAGAAGGGAATGGAATCTATGAAAATTGCAAACCTTTTCCCATTTTCCAGTTCTTTCCATAAGATTTTCATGAAAAAAGTTCATTTGTACAAGTGTGAATATGAGAAAACTGATCGGTGTTAACAATCGTACAAAAAGTTGCCCGCTAGAGAAGCGTTCCAATCCGAATGATCTTAGACTGCAAACTTTTACCTCGTTATTTTCAAATATTTCTTACGCGTATTGCGCTAGAGGTCATTTACACAGAAAATGTCTAATGAAAGAATATAACATGCAAATGTGGAAAACATCAGCTCAGGATCTAACAGTCGCCTCCTTTTCATGTTAAAAATTTAACATTCGGCTCCGACTCCGTTCCGTATTCAAAATCCAACGGTTAGCTCCGGCTTCTTTGCAGTTGGTTCCTGCTCTTTCTCGAAAATTTTCTTAAAAATCATCGAAACAGCTGATTATACGAAACAGGTGGTAAATGAATTTCGTCAATATTTTCTCATAAACTATAAGAAATGATCTGTAACAATAATAAAAATGGATGATATAATGATGTTGGCGTTGAACGATATCGGTTCCTATCAGTAGAAATAGGAACACGAGAAGGAAGCACTCACACATCTTCCGACATTCCCAAATATTGCTGGTAAAGCTGAGGAAAACCGTGGAATTGATATGTATAGATAAGTGAGAGAACAAACATACAATAGGCAACCATAAATGTCCAAAATGCGTAGAGTGATTTTCTCCATGTTGGGAATGAAATCTGAAATCACCGTTTATAAGTAATGAATATTCCAAAATTCAATATCCAATTGAATATTCTAAATCGCTAAAGAAAAAAAGATAAGTGTGCAAATGCAAAATGAAGCTTAAGTAATAAAACATCAAAATTGAGAAAATGAAATATTATGATGGAATATTTACTTCGTAAACAAATATGAAATTCGTGAAATATTTACTTCTCAATCGAAAAGAAACGAATCCCGAATAACTCACTAAACTGGAGTTTATTAGACATTTGAGCTCATGAATGCCATCAAAACCTTTCAAGGATTTCTTTGGAAACTTGTAGAAAATTAGAAAACAATGTGTTTAAGTTATGGTTGCACATCTTCAGTTGTGAAAATCAATGAAATAACCTGGAAACAATTGACGAAAATTTGGAAGAACGCCATATAAATGATACGGTAGATGACAACTGGATTCTGAAGCGAAATAGCCAAAAGAAGACAGAGGTTAACGACTACCCAATATTTTGTTATGAGATGACGCAGATATGACACTGCTGGATTTGTAACAGTGAGTGATGGCTGCAGTGGAGGCCGCTCTAAATATGATCCTTTCACATATATGATGTCGTTGAGTTTAGTCAAGATGAAATAGTTAAGCAGAATGGAGAAGGGCCATATTCTAAAATCTGTGGCGACTACATGAATGGTGCGGGAGGAGGGAAAGGAGGCATAAAAAAAGCCAAAGCCTAAATATCAAGAAAAAGCAGACTAGCTGAATTATGTGATCAAAAAGTGTTGTCTGAGGTACAGCTTGAATCTGTTCTGCATAGAATCTGACGTTTTCTTAGACTATATGAGAGCGCACTTATATTAATTCTTAAATGACAGAATTATTCTGTTGACACTCTTGAAAAGGAATTTTCATCAGCTTTTACTGCTTGAAAGAGTATATATCAACTATTGCCCCAACCTGACATTTACGCTTCATTTTCCACCACGTAACCTTTGTCTGCCAGAATTCCCTGCTCGCGATTTTATAGAAAAACAGTGAGTCACATTACAAATACAATTCAATTTTTCATATCCTCAATAAACCAGCACCCATCTCAATCACAAATGTATCATTATTATAATAACAATTCACCCACAAGCTCAGGTGACATGCCTAGTAATTCAGGCTAGCCCATTAACCCAGTAATGACCGGATTGAAGAATTGACTTTGTACAGCAAGCATTTCGCAATGCAGATGTGCGTTTTACCTGGATATGCAAACGTCTAGAGAAAAGAGGAACGAATACAGAAATATATTCAAATTTAATCCACAAAACATACCGCCTTTTAATGAACTCTCTGCTTTTTCAGGCGCCTCAATTTCCTCATCGCCGCCTCGTCGTCGCTCTTTTGTTCGTTGCTTAACGGTCACCCAAAAGAGTACTGTGAACAAGAACTTGAGTAGGATAGGACGCCACGGTGGAGAAATTCTTGATTTCTCGAAACCAATCTATAAATATTTCATGACCTTATCAACGAAACCCACAACTTAGAAGCAGTAATTAATTACGCTCGTTCTAATTATTAGTTTCAATTGCTAAAAAAAAGAACCTCTTTACTCAGGATCCATCATCCAATGCTGAAATTGTGATCAAATTCAGAAAGCAACCAAGAAAATAAATGGGATTTAAAACGCTCAAAACATTCAATATAATTTGTCAAAAAGTTTCGCTAAATTAAACTCTCACTCATAATAGAATGAAATTTGTTCAAAGCTTAAAATTTTTACCTCACGCCTGAATATAAGAATAAATAAATAAGATGCATTCTCCACTTGACTATTCTCAAAGCAGTAATTAAAAAGCATAAGCGTAAACAGGTATTCTGATGCATACACGCAATTTATCATTTTCGGCAAATATAGCTTCCCTCTAGTGCCAATAATTATTCTTCGAATTCTTGTCCATACTCATTGAATTTAGTCGAATAAAGAGGATCGCGATGAAACACTCAGATATTTTCCAACAATACTCTAGATTAAATTCAGTATGCTATCATCAAAAACTGTTTGCATAATAACTTGCTAAACAACATGATCCCCCTCATAGAGAATACAACATTAGATCAATACAAAAATAAATGAGTTATATTTTCGACATACATTCCCAACCACAACATTACTATGCCCCTAGTGAGTTGAAATTTTTGCCATTCATTCAGCGTGCAATCAAAGCTCGATAACTTTAGCTCAATTTTATCAGCTCTATCAGATTTTATTTACAATTACGGTCGACATCACGCCACAATGGATTTGATATAGATATTACCCAAATATGGGCGACCATCTTTTCCTTCCTCAATTTAAAAAAATAAAATAAATAAATAAATAAAAAATCTCAGTGAGTGTCTAAAGCTTAAAAACTTTACAACTCCTTTTCCCTTCTCACAAATCTCCACCAATTTTCAGCATTTCTTTTTACTTCCTGACTTATCTTCTCATTTTACTTACTTTTTTTCTTAAACCTCTTGTGGGAGGGCGAGATCGAGGGAACGGTGAGGGATTATGTGTGTAAGGTATGAATGCTAACCAACTCTACCAACAGTACCCTACAATTTATAATTCAGCTTTAGTCTTCTTGCCATTTTACTAGACCTAAGTATATAAAGCAGTATGACATATTCGCAGCATTCTCGCTAAGAATGACCAACGGTTAATGAAAATACAATTCAAACCTGCCGAAGAAAAACTGGCTTCTCGTCGGGAAGTTCTGCCTGTGTTAGATCGAGACCGTACACAAATTGAATCAAAACAAGAGCCTAAAAACAACAAATGGTCTTACGCAAATTCTATATATGAAAACAATAATGCTTTAATATCATTATATTTATTACAAAAAAAGGCTCATTAGCATCGATTTTTCTTGCCAATCTTTTAAGAAGACCTTATTTATATACGAGAATGGACCATTAAGAATGGCAATATTACTATGTTAATTGTAATGTCGTGAATATAGTATCGTTACTACTACGAAATTATTATTTTTATAGCAGTAATACTAACATTAATAAAATATCACAAATAAAACCAATTGTATTGCAATAATGGGATTTATTGGCATACCATAAATACAGCATGTCAAAAGAGTTTTGTATGCATTGCAATGACGATGTACAAATAAATGAGCTTCATTTTTGATAGGGTTTGATGATAGGCTTTTCATTTAAGGAAATGCTTAGATAGATTAAAATGATAAGAGGAGATTCGGGTGAGACGCGAACCTCCCAAGCACATCCTCATAGGTGATGAGCAATCCGGCCTTTCCATAGTTAAAGATTAATTTATCTGATTCATAGAATCTCTCGAAAATTTCAATCGTTTTATTTCCAAAAATGCGATAAAGGCTTTTCCTGTATAATTTAAAATCGAGAAATTTGCCTCAAGATGAAGCTAGAACTATCTATTGAAAATGAAACAATTAAGCACAAACCTGAGCATAAGCCGCAATATACGGTGAAATCTTCAGGCAAAATCGTTGTGAATTCGGATACATCCATACGACGCACGATACGATCATCAAGACAAACGTTAACCAACTATGATAAAGCAAACTCCATGCCTATAACTACCTCAAACAACAACGCGTCTTCAACAGCGGCAACCCATATTAACCAGCCAAACACAATTTATTTGATGTTTGTACCTTGTCATTTACCTCTATTTGATGTTTGTACTTCATGGGATGCTTTCTTATACTTGCAGGGTTTTTTCTTACATTGATCGGAGTTCTCCCTCAATTGACCTGATGTTTTCTCTTATTCACATCCAAAGTAAAGTTTTGTACTAGCAACGTGAATTCATTATTATTATTATTATTATTATTATTATTTTTTATTTTTTTTTTTGGTGTGATGATATAAAGCGAAAAAGACATGAACTTGACTCAAATATGTAAGAGCTTTTCAACACTGAATATATTTACCTTCAAGTTGTGTAGGTAGGCGAAAAACTATGAAATACAAATATGAAAAGTTTTTCTCGTCCCATCTTGAAGTTGACAGAATAATCTTTACCATTTAAAAGAGTATAAAAAAATATTTGTGAGGTGCAAAAACAATATAAGATGAATTTTGCTCCGAATATATGCAACAAATATTCTTAAGAATAATAAACAACGCGATAAAAGCAATAATGCCTCAACTACGAAAACCTCTGTCCATCAGTCAAATTCTGTGATCCCGTTCCTCCTTTTTTCCTCATTTGAAGACGGATCTGCCAATTGCTATCTAATGAAAATATTGGTTACTCTCTTTTGTCTTTAACTTAGAAATGCAACAAATTTGGAAAGCTAAAAATTATTCTATACCAACTAACACATTTCCGCTCACACTGTTGATGACGCCATCCACCCTATGTAATAGATATTCTATTGAAATTATGAAATGAAAAAAAGGAGTCGACATCAACATTTCTGACGTTTTTGAAGTCCACCAAGATTTCCTTTGAACATGACGGCATTAAATTACCTACCCATGAACATGACGGCATTAAATTACCTACCCATGAATATGACGGCATTAAATTACCTACCCATGAACATGACGGCATTAAATTACCTACCCACTCTAGACAAAGTAAATCCACCCGAAAAATTACCTAAATAAATTTTTAGCACTGTTTTTAGCACTCGAATGATTGCACTTTTGTCTCGTTATTTGCAACTATGCCGTTCTCTTGAAGAAAACTAAAATTGATATAACAATTTAGTAAGAAGATATAAACAACAAACTCTTATAAATAACGCACATCGTTTGCAGTTTACTTGCCTAGGCGAAAACTAATGGCATTTTTAATGGACAACGTTGTTAGCGGAATTAACGGAGCCTAGCTAGTGCCCAACTTTTGATCCCATGACGATCGTCCTAAATTCCACCACATTTGCATAATAGAAAGAGGCATGCAAATTATGGTTGTGGACTTGACTATACCGATACATAAGTAACAAATTTTCGCATCAAACACTATTCTGGAATGATACTGAAATAACTTATGCTATGAGATTACAACTTGAAAGTGAAGGTAAATAGGAGGTAACAATTATGGTGCTCTGCAAGTGAATGAAATCCACACATCAAATGACGCTGCTAACCTCACGCATTCTGAAAATCGATAAATCCAAAACGATTTATCCAGGTTACATTCCATGCCCAATTTTCAAAAAACAACCTTATATCTTTGTGTTGGGAAGAAATCACCTCTGACATCTGTACCGCCGAAATCACCTCTCGGCGGTAGAGATTTCAAGCATAGAATGAAACACCCACTCAAATCATTTTTAGCCGGTAAATGCACATGTAGCGGGTTTTCATTCCGATTACAGTGCGTCAGCGCAATACCTCTCGACTTCCAGCACCAGCAACTTCCATAGATACTGTAGAAGTTGCGCTGATGGTAGCAATAATAGTGGCCCCCCAATCGCAACCTATATTCCAAAAAAAAAAACGACTGATGTTGCATTGTTTGGAGGTTATGGAAGCAAAATATTTTGCGACTTATGCAAATATAAGTATCATTAAAGAGTAAAAGAATATGCATACCATCATAACGAATAACATGAGTACATAGCTTTGTGAGCGAGCCATATTATAAGTTTGCTCCATAAGATTCCTCTTCGTTACGGAGGAAAAACTCTTCTCCTGAAAAAAAAGGAACAAGTAGGAACAAGAGATGATTTTAGTGCAACAATAGGGAAACTAAAAAGAATGAAGTAACGGAAACACATGGCTAGACTGTATTTAACACTTCCAAGCAATTTATGTCAACCCTTCTCACGTTCAAGTTAGCTCACTTCAGTAGAAAAGCTAAAGAAAGGTATATGGATTCCTTATATGAGTGATCAAAATATAATTAGCAAATGATAACGATCATTATTATGTGGACTGCAAAGTGATCAAAGGACTGCTGAAAACGATGAAGAAAAAACCCATTTGCATAGGTAAATTCAAATGCTTTTTTTTAAAAATTTATTGCCCATAGGAATATTTATTGCCGCATACATTACCGCTCATTGAAGCGTCATTTCATCGAACCGTTTGATACGATTCGCATATATGCAAAATGTGGCACATTAGCCGATAATGTCTACTGCTAAATTTGCATAAATATTCCATCCAGACAATTCGCACATCCGCCTCAATTCTGTTTAAACGATCCACTTTGAATGTTAAACGATGCAGATGGCTAATGAGTTAAACTGCGAGTATTCAAGTGGATCGGGTATGGCACATTGACAATGGATGCGACATGCTAAGTTTCAAAGCAACAAAACATGGTTGATGAAAATATTAACACAAAGAAATGGCAACGAACAGAGATTGATGCATAAATGACTATTATTCTTCGAATTTTAAGCGAACGAATAAACGCAATAACACAACAATAATGCAGAAGCACTTGCATATAAACGATAAACCAAGCGATCATTTTTCTGAGCATTGGGGATGTCGATAAGGAGCGATCTCCATTAATTCATCGATTAAACTTTATATGAAACTGTTTTTACAACACTTTGGCGATAGGAATTATGAAATAATTTGCAAATTTCCAACGTGGGTAAATACAGTGGAAAGGGAAAATAGTTTACAAGTAAGGATGCAGCACAATTGTAAGTTTTAATAAACCGACAGTACTAGTAGCAAAATGAAATACATTCACGGCATATGACCAGGAACACTACTGATGTACTTGTTGTCTCCAAAGTGTTGCGAAGGTAAGTTTTCGTTCTTGACGAAAAATTCGTTGACGCTGATTACACCACTCAAACATTCAACAAGGATCATCGCAAATAGTTCGTCTCAATTTGCATGAAAATTAAATAATGATAAAGAAGATATTAAAAAATTCGGTTTAGATTTTAAAAAAAAATTAGGCATGCATTTCAAACAGAAGAGAAAATTAACATATTACCATAATGCGATGTTCAGTTTCGTCATGCAATGATTCTATAACGCTTAAGCGATTCTCACTTATAGCGTAGAGACGTTGTCTTATCGTACCGTTGCGTTCATTCATTTCATTGTTAGATAGCGATCCTTTTGCCTGTATTTTAATTTTTGTTTTTCACACATAAACAACAATTTTATTTTTGCATTAATCCCAATTCCAGATTACAATCTTCAAATTTAAAAAATTACAAATTGTACCTATACAACGGATTAGTTAAAATCCAGAGTTTATTTGTAATATTTTCAGAATTGCACCTTTAATCTTTCTTTGATGGTGGTCTCGTTTTCCAAAGATGCGATATCATAAAAAAAGAAACATTAGCTTCTTGTTCGAAATCACGCCATACATTCTTGATAATCCTAGTGCTGCGTTGCACGAAATATGTGTCTATGTGAGACCGCAGTAAACATTAGACATGAGTGAAACAACTGTTTTGCTCGATCACTTTTGAAAGCGAAACAAAGACATATGAATGGGGGTTGTTGTTCGGCGTCTATCATTGAAGTTTCATCCAATGATTTTTGAAACATGAAAACATCCACCATTGGAAATTTTTTAGATTGGGGAGTCATTTCGAGCTATTTTCCAAAATTAAATGTTAGTTTTTTTCTTAAAAAAGAAAACGTAGCGTAATTTTCAGCCAATTAAGTAAATATTTTCAAGCAAATTCAGTTAGGTTTATGTAAAAAGCGCAGCGAAAATTTATCCTGGCACTGATAAAACATGCAGGTAAGGTAGAAAGAAAAATAGAGCTGGCATTAATCCTTTGAGATTTTGCAAAGAAACGTTACGTAAATTGAGAAATAAACACATGCGAGGTTTTCAGAGTTGACCGAAAGCAAGCACACATTACTTACTGCTTATAAGGATTGAAAGAAGCGTTGACCAATTTCTCAAAAATTCAGTTTTCAATAAAAATATAAGATTGCTGCCATGCACTATCACAATAGTTAAGCTCGAACAGAAATTCACGGCTTCCGCTCAACATATCGCATAACAATCTGCGCGGGATGAATCCAGTTAAGAAGTTCAGAGGCATGCATATCCATATTGAGCTGTCATAGCATAAGCAAAACGGCTGTTTTCTGTTTTTTCTAGATTTTTGCTCAAATAATGGTCCCTTACATCTGCTTTTCAGCCTACAGAGCCATATGAATATCTCTGCTATCTAAAGAACTCTTGTTTAAATCTACCCTTTTGCATCGCTTTTTTTCACATGACCACTCGCTCAAGATATCCGTCTGAATTACTGCCAATATAGCATCTCGTTTCTTGCCAGTTGAATGAATACCAATTACAAATATTAGACATCCCTTTAAAGATGCCGGAAATGAACAACTTTCCACTTTTTTTGAACGTTTATTTTCGCCTTTCAAATATTTCTCTGTCCCTTATCGACTATTTTGTCATCACGCCTCTCTGTCGGTGGATGGCTAAAACGACGGACCAGCGGGATTAAAATTCATACAGAAACATAAACTACGCCCTCTAAGAAAATTCGTGAAGATTCGTCAATTTGATTGTGATACACTGTGAAAAGTGATTTGCAGTTTTTTTTTGCCGCATACAGATATGCTGCATCCGATGCAATGAGTAAAGAAGTTCGTATTGGGCAGAAAAGCCAACTGTCCACATTATTTTAGCAACCTCATTTTAAATAGACCCCTCATAAAAAAAGGACTAATTATAATATTTTAATTAATTCCTTGTAGAAACGCTTTTAGAATATGAAGTCCTCATTAACTAATAGCAGAGGGTTGAAAATTGCTTCATCTTTCAAATCTGAAGCTTTCTGGAAATGCCAGGTTGATTGTTGATTGATTTCTTGGTTTCGTTTAGTTTGTCACGATATTCTTCCTTGCTTTGTTCGAGCATCCCAAAAAATGAACAAGGCCCTTATGAAACTATAGTATCGCTTAACTGCTTCCGTGGTCTTCCGAATCCGATACGATCCAAATCATTTTGAAAAGCATATGCCTTTGAGAAATAGAAACGATGGATCAAGATCATTCCACGTAATCAGTATAGAAATTCGTATAATATGCCTCACTGCTTCTTGGCTAGTGCCACTTAGCCTTATAATTTTAGGCTGAGAGGCCATCCTACGGTGGGAATAATTGAGGAAAACTTTAATATTTACTTATTCCTGCCTATCCTATTGCCTCTGTACAAGTATTTAACTAACCGCAGCAGCTCATCTGATCTAGTGAAGGAAATCATGCTAAAATATACTTCACAACTTTCAGACAAACATTGTAATTCTACACTCTTCTAATTTTCTCATAAGATATTGAATCTGCAACTGAAGAGACAGCAGGTGGAGAATATTGGATGACTTACATTGGTTAGGCCTCCAAGCTGACTCTGCGTCAAATATAAGGATTGTTCTTCAGCGTAATCCGATTTTTGCAATTCTGAATACTGAAAAAAAAAAATTTACTGAATGATTATAAAATCATCACTGTCACTGGAACAAATTTACAGAACAATATTGTCCAAAACGTAGCACTGATAATGGTTCTATTATTATACTCCTATAGGTAATTATAAAAACATTTAATATATCCCTCACAAGAGTTGATGAACATCATTGTTGTTGACAGCTGAAATGATGCGGTGAAATGCAATATAAAAATGAGCATTCTTGACAGGTGTCAACATTGAGTTGAAACGCTTGTTGAACCGCAATAACAACTTGCGATCAATTCCACTTTTATGATTATGCGGCTTTTTTTTTTTTTTTTTGAGGTGAAAACAGTTGCAGAGAAGTACGCAAATATTACAGTAGTGATAAGAAAGAAAGAATTTTGCAAATATGTGATAATGAATAGCGATAAGAAGAATAAGAGATAAATATTAAAGATTATCAATAAATGATAAAATCGATCTTATAAATGAAAAATCTCTGAAAATCAGTCTTTTTCGTTTCGACTACAACAGCTCGAAAAATTAACGATATGGGAAACGTTAACATTGAGCGGTTCTAATAATGTAGAGTAGCGCCATTTTTTAATGAGCGGAAAATTCTGTCAGCAAAGATGCTAAGATATGCATTTCTTATAAACTGTTTAATAGACCAATCAATTTTGCTAGCGGTTAACAAACAATAGAATTATATTTCAACTATATTTACCTATATTACAGTCGAATCGATCGCTCATATAAACTCTCCGCAAAAAAAATTATTTCATCTACAAAAAACCGAACCAATAAGTGTGACGCATTTTTCTATACATTGATTTTTAGGCGCCTAATTTAACAAGTCAACTTAAATGTTGGTACACGAATGCAATGAACTAACGAACGAAGGAAATGCCATAATGATAGGCGAACCTGCATTACACGGAGCTGAATAGCGACCAACGAATAAAGAAGCAAATAGGCATATGGTGAGAGCATCTGTGACCATGGCCAATACGGTGTCACACGTATCGAGGGTTGTGGATCGCATTTTGTTGTTTTTAGATAGACCAATCCAAACAACCTAAAATCTAGGCTCTTGTTACCTTTTCAACCCTAATTAGGTTCAAGTGGAGCTTAAAGCTCAGTTCAATGCAAGTGAAATAAAATACTGTATTCAAATTTTTGAGGAACCGTTGACAAATTAATCCGGAAAACAAACATAGCATGCGTTAAGGCATATGTGTTGAAAGAACTTTCTATCATCCAGAGATGCCGAAATATGGAGGTCACATTTCTTTAGCTCAAGAAGCGAACCAACAGTAAAAGTACAACTACAAAATGACTTAGACAGAACTTTTAGAAAAATGTTTTAAGGATCGTCTATCTCGATGAAGTGGTGATATATCAAGATTGAATATTAATTATAAGGGAAACATATCAGATTGGCTCTGCTCGCACTCGACATTCGAAAGATAAATTCTTTGGGCCAAGATGAATTCAGGACATTCCACCTATCATAATGGGCCAAGAAATAAAGTCAAAGCATTCGCCGCGCATATCACACACACAAAAACATATATGCAAACATATGTAATTTAGAGCTCTCTTTCCACAATTGAAGGAATACCACGTATTAAGAGCACTATATGAACTGGCAGGGAACATTGGATAAAAATATAACAAAAAACTAAATATACAGTAAAATAGCAAAATTGAAAAAATAAACAAATTGAATAGTAAATAGTAAAATAGTAAATAAGCAATAATAAAATTGAGTGAGAGGTATATTTATGACAGCCGTTAACTGATAAAAAATAATCCATTAATAAACAAGTGAATAGCAGAGAATCCAAAACGATAAGCGAATTTTGCAATCCCATTGATTAGACCAAAAAGTTTACGAAATATTCAAAGGGCAACAAACAGCGCAGCTGGCAACAAAACCAATCTGCTCTATAAAGCTTCGCATTAAAAATTCATCCTTGATTGCATCTAGCTCACTGTGGCATAAAAATGTTTGACTAATCTCATGACATTTTTATGATACTTAAATAAAACGACATAGCAACTGAAAACATCAACAAATCACCCAAACAATTTTTAAAATTTGCATATGTATTAGAATCATAAAAACTGAACTGCTACATCAAAAATTGCCAAAATTTCAATCATTTTTTAATATAGCAAAATAAAAATAAAGACAATAACTACAAAACAAAAAAAAAAGCATTGAGGCTTAAGCATAGAAATGAAAACAACACAACAAACCTTGCGACAGTTGAGAGTGGTTCACAAAAAGTTCGCATCGTTGGCATTTGATAGAGATAAATTAACGCAACATGGAATCCCGATAGAACGAGCACATATTGACGTAATGTTCTGAATTGTGCGGATGTTGGAGTATAGTCGAATGCCCAACAAATTACAATTACGACTGATATGAGGAAATATACTGCTGACAGCTGCAAATAAATATTTTCAGTAAACGACGATCATATATATAAATATATCACCATATAATTACAACTGATGCTGTAAAATGATCAACTATTCATAACACTGAAATAAGTGGTATTATAAGAGAATTTACTACTTAGAAATGAATTAGAAATAGATTGTTTCGTGAAAAAATTTATGTTTTACAAGTTATTACTTAGGAATAAATTCATTTCAGCACCCCAAAAAATATTTTCACCGCACTTTATTTGAAAAATAAAACAATTACACAGCCATAAAATTGAGGGAAATAATAAAATATTCACTTGATTGTAAAATATTATATCAAAATTGCAAAAACCATGACGTAAAGCAAGTAAAAACCAACAGCATTTTGTCTGAGCATTGAAATTCTGAAATGTGAAAATCTAAGAAATGCTAAAAGATTTAATGATCGCTTCTCATTTGATGCTTTTCGAAAAATCTGTCCTTCTAAAGAAGGAAAGATTTATTGCTGAACATCCTCTAATGGCATAGCTATCATTCTTCCAAATTCATAAAATTTTTTCATCACATGCATTTAAAGCTACTCTGTATATAACTCACTGATATATAACATTTCTTATTCATTGCCCTTCTAAGAAGCTAGTAATCAAAGTTCACCACTACACTTTAGTACGATTGGGACTGAATACATGAGCATTAGGCATTGTAGTTTCTGCTCTAAGTCCCTTCACCACAAGTGCTTTATCCATAATCCAAATGCTTGCATGTATATCCTCTCCCTTTAATAATTTTACCACTGTTGTATAGAATCGGAATAGCTCCATTTACGTATATGCAAATGGGCATAATAACTAAAAGATAATAATACATACAAGTGAGGGATGAATAGCTCCAGCAATCGCCAACATGACACAGAACAACACATCATGCAATTGGCTCATCAACGAACTCCATTTAGTATTGGAGATGATTCGTAAAATTTGAGATTGCAATTGACCATCACTTTCACGAACCTAAAACACAACTTTAATAGCGCATTTTAAATTATCTAAACCGGTAGAAATAATATGCAAATTTTACAAGAGAGCTGCTAAATTGTATTGAGTAAAAAATGAAAGAAGAATACTTCAAAAAACTACCCAATCATAAAAATGAGTGCAGCAATCTGATTTGTTATAACAAACCGAACAAAAAAATGACAAAATATTAATCAGAATCCCTGAAATCTTGAAATAAGTGACTATCATCCCCAGCCTGACCATTCATTTGAAGAAGAATAGGTAAATTCACCACAGTGAGGTTTGATATAATATATTTCAATCAGCGTTTAATTTCAAAATTAGAAAGCATGAACTAATGCAAAGAATGCAAAGAATGAGCTGAGAGCATAATGGATTTTGGACTCATCGATCATGTATGGCATATCCTACATCTAAAAATCTTCAAATCAGATGACAGTCTGCTTCGAAGGTTTTAAGGAAGTCAATATGTCTTGATCTTACTTGAAAATTAAAAGAGGACTAATCATTACGACCGCGGATAATAAAGCACTTTTCAAAGACTACGTTAATTATTTACGGTGATATTAGTAGCATTCGTGAGCATCCCTAATTATAGTTCTTTTTCTCTGCAGTATATGTCGCATATTTTGCGGAAATCAGTTAGAGACTAAATCCTCTACATCAGTATTAAATTCATGTGAGTCATGCTGGAATTGTACTAGAATTGTCTAGAAAAAAAAAAATCAACATTTCTAAATGATTCTCAATTTTCTCGCTAAAATTTGTAACCTATAAACTAGAAACACGCTCTTACCTTCTCAAGTTCGACACTAACCAGGTTTCGATCTTTTTGATGCTCCGCAAGCAATATTCTGCAATTTTGAAAGATTTAGGTTTTCGTTGAAACAAACTAAATCATCGATAGATTAGCTAATAAAAAAGTTGCTTCCTTTCTTATCACTAAGCTAAAGAAACGGAAAATAACAAGAGGAAAATTATCATCATAAACGCTTCAATATTACAGTCGACCAAGTTGGTCAACTGCTCAAATATATCAAAACATCTTTCATCGCGCTTTCATAGAAACAAATGATCAAACATACGATTTCATAAAATCGGTATATAAGCATGACTGCCATTTAACAATCTTATTATGCACTTGTTCGAACGGTCAAATGGATGTCTGTGCACTTGTGGGTGCAACAATGAAGCAATCTGCTATTGATATAAGTGCTAATTTTGCGAATCGGTATAAAATTTCAAGCGTTATATTGGAAGCAGCATAATATGGTATATGCAGTTGCAAATCAACAACTTATTGGGCTGAACTTGACTGTCTTCGTAAACAGTCTCTAGAAAGCTTCCATTATTTCCTAGTTCGCTTTGCTGAGATCAACATACATCTGCAGTTCTACTTGAAAACTTCAGCAAAACTTCACATTATGTTCCCTTAATGGTAAACGTAATCATTTTTGTATCTTAGACATAAACAAATACATAAAAACTTAGGCAGAAAATATTAACACCAATAGTAGTGTTTCTGAAGAAAAAGGAATCATGTGAAATAACTTTTGACTACAACTTTGATCAATGCGGTAGTACATGAAGTGGTATGATAAGGTGATTAAAAAGATACGAAGAGATCATGCATGTATCAAATGAAAAGGAAGTTAAGAGCCACAAATTATATGCTAGTTTTTGAAGCATCCAATGTTCTATAACGTTCCTTGTGTTGCACATCATCACAAATAATTGTAAACCCTATTATTAGGTATTTTAAATGCAAATATCTTGAATGTCGCTTAAGCGATAATGATTAGATGGCAATAAAAAGTGAACGATAATGATGCAAACGATGAGGATGAGAAAACGCTTGCCAGTTTCTTCCAAGTTTTCAAAAACTCTCTCCCCTCCCCCTTCCCCCTTACCCTCCTTGCAGACGTTCTACTGAACATATATTTGTTCGAACCCTACACTCTTATCTCCTTTGTCGTCATATTTCACCAAAATGAATTTGCAATCTGTTGACGTAATCGTTTACTTCCATGTGCTCATTGGCTGCTCTTCAAGTCAACTTATTTCAATCAACATGAAGCATGTAGCAGCCATCAGAGCTTCATCCAGTTTAAAAAATTGCAGATTGAGGCCTAGGTCTAATGATTAGGAAGGCTCTTCCCTACCTAGCAACTCTTAGTTCTAAGGCGACAAAAACACAATAAAATACCACAATTTAAGTCAGTGGTGGTCAACGCCTACTTCTCACTACCTCTCAACTAGCCTACATCTGCATTTTTATTTGGAGGTTTCAATAGTGGTTGTATTATGTACCTTTAGCGATACATATAATAATATTAATCCAAATTTCCTCCAATTCAAATAACAAAATCTGAATTTTTACAGAAAAACTTGTAACAATTAAACGTTCATAAAAGGGACAGAAACTTGACAGAGTTTCAAATTACCATCGAGACAGAAAATTTCGAAACGAGAGTATCGATCATTGAAGCTGTTGTCTTCACGTTTATAAATTAGTGCTATACTCCTTATAAGTGGATGAATAACATTCGGTTTGTCGTTCAAAGTTTGCCGTTTCAATCTCTCTTTTTTTTCAGGTTTATTTCTTACCCGGAAAAATTTTTTGGGTAAATTCCTGACTATCTGGGTAAATATTGTAAGACTTTAAAAGATGACCGAAATCAGAGCAAATATTTTGAAAATGTTTCAATTAATCAAAATACCTGAGAAAAAAAAATACCTCAAAATTGCTAAGAGATCATAGCCCATGGACAGCTGCCGATAAAAAACAACCATACTCCTCAATAGATACGCCTGGTACTTAAGAAAACTTTTTATTCTCCGAAACTAATCCATAGAGTTTGTAGAAAATTTCATTAACGTATCTAGTGACCATTAAGTGGCGACAGTAGTTCCGTTGTGTGTGTTTTTAATCGACTAATTCACAGAAATGGGCAAATGCTTGCCAATGTTAATGACCATCACGATGAGAAGGTAAGAATATAAAATCGAACTAAACGTTTTATACGCAAAAATAGGTTGATTTGCCATTCATTCAAGCATTCTAACTTTTATTTCTCAATTGTGGATTATTACACTTTGATTTCATTTGGAATTTCGGTCATCTTTAC
>JAAVTS010002848.1:9550-24749 GCA_022845575.1 Baylisascaris ailuri
GGCAGTTAGTGCACATGGTTATTCGACAGACGATGAAAAATTATATCTCGCCACGATTTCAAAAACGGTTTCGGAAATCACTGCTGTGGGATATTTCGCACCATGAGGAAGGAAAGGGAGGAGATAGACGGAGGCAGGAAGTAGTGTTTATAACCATGGATGCCTTTTTCTTTGTATTAATAAACAAACAGCACACAGTTGTTTTCAATAGCTAAGCTGTTGGTGTCACGTGATATTACTGCCACGATGAAATTCTCGAAAACAGCGGGTTCCACGAAAAAATTCAGAAGCAAAAATTAAGCACATTCCCACCTTTGATTCGCTAAACTCATTTAGCTGCAATAAGCCTTCGCAGTAGCGAAGAAAATCGCCCACAAGATGGACATCATCGACGAAAGAAATACGAGCACCCATATCCCCCTCTTCACACCATCGAGAAAAAAACGATCGACAGTATTCGCTTTCTCTGATCAGCTTATTCCTGAACATGAAAAATCGGTGCCTTAGCGAAGCCGTTATCTACACTTTACTGCGATGTCAACGTTGATCGTTCTCGACTGCAACTAACCGCAATACGCAGCAGTCTGCGTTGAACACTTTCTTCTCCTTACATTGAAAACTAAATTAACCTCGATAAGCAACATTTCCAGCCCACATTATCAATGAGATAGCATCATCGAACACAACGAATCGCCAAACATGTAGAGGTTAAACGAACTTGCTTTGTATTTTACACAGGATGTGAGAAGTACATCCACTGGGGTGTGACAGCCTTCACTTTAACTCAAACATAATTTGTTCAAATGCTAGAGTGGATATGTGAAATAATGCTAATTAGGGGATAACAGCGATGAGGATCAACAAAATAAGAACACTGCTCTTGTAAATACGATAGCAGCCGAACACAGAAGCCGACTACACGCTACTAAGGCGATGAAAAGTAGAGCGATTCATGAACGGTTAGCGCATGCATTAGACGTCTGAAGTATTCCTGCTATCGAACGCAAATCTTCAGCACTCAAAGCCGAACCAACAAAATCAACGAAACCAGTTACCCGTTCATAATTTCGAAATTGCAACTGCATTTTCATCACATAAACGAAGATGTTTCTCTTTCAAACTCCAAACTTTCTACTGTTTTTGCCAATGTCACAACGATATCTCTGTAAATGCTTTCGAACAGAAGTGCGTACTTAGAAGAGTTGCAATGTTAGTATACTGGATTCACAAAAACGGATAAACTTCTGTAAGTGCTGAAGTCTTCAAAAAATACACCAATATATCGCAAAAAAATTCCTATGCACCGTCGCAGCAGTCACAATGGCCGCCTCACTACGGAAAGCATGCAAAAAAACAGCTCAGAAACGAACCGCTGTGCCAAAAATACTTTCATTTCCTTCCCTCGTTCGTCCGTACAAGCAACTTGGACAAGACTTTTGTCAGCCGTAGCCTAAATATCACATAGATTTGTAAATTAAATATTAAAAACCTCATAACCTCAGACTGCGAATAAATTCATCAACAATCGAATCCGACAGCTCAGAGAAAAGGCGTCTGGTGAAGCAGTGAAGCGTTTCAAAATGGGATCGAATGTAAAATAACCACAAAACGCAAACATTGCAAAGAAAACGCTGTAAGCTTCATTAAGCTTCAGTAAAAAAGCAGCAAACTTCCGACAGTGATGGGGATTGGGAAATGGGAAACAGCAACAACTCCTGAATTACAAATTTCCAAAGGAGTGCTTCAAGCATCAGCCTAAATAACATCCGGAATTTGCTGCAACCTCAGACAACAACCGAGGGAGGTAAAAACCGCGTCGAATTATTCGTGTATACCGCCTAAACCTAACTGAGTGGAATTGAGACAATCTTGAGTGTATGAAAAATGCGCAAACTACCTGAAGCAGGCAGTTTTCATAATTACCACAGATCTCTGCTTGAAACCGACCTGTTACCACAGTGGTGAAAACATGTTGCGGGCTCAACTTTTAAGCGAACGTCTGACTGCAACCATAAACTTCACGAGGGAAGTCAGTTGCAACTGTTAATTTCAACCAGAAATCAGTCTACCCCCTTTAAACATACAAAACGCTATTCCCTCCACTTTTTCCTTCTCGCTTTCCTCCTTGCTCTTTTACCTCCTCTTAATAGTACTTTCTGGCGAAGCTGTGAGGTCCTTCAAAAGCAAGACTTGATAATCGAATGGGACGCCCCGTTAGAGGATGGTAATTAATGTTGTCATTCGAAGCCTGAAATATCGAATTCCGTGCAACTGCGAATGCAATTTTTGCTGAGGACAACAATGGTGGAAACTACTCCCTCCCCCTCCCCCTTTTCCGTTGGGTGGTCTCATCTATAACTGAAGAATCCTTAGAGATGGGGTAGGAGGCAAATATACGGCGCATTTTGAATTTCAATTTATAGCCCGATGTCGTTTAAACAGCCTGAACTTTCCTCAGTGAGACAGCTGTTAATGAAGAATGAAACCACGCACAATGAATAAAATGCAGGCGCATCGCAATCGGTGCCATGAAAACAGCATCTGATAGATCCATTCGTTCAGGTGATTTTATCGCTTAAATGATAGAAAGAATTGACCCATGACCTAACGACTCAACCACTGAAGCATCAGCTTCGACGAGTGACTAAGGTTACGATCAGGCTTGTATGGAAAGTGCCTTTTTCGTTTCAAATAGAAAGCACATCCTCACACCGTTCTAAACGTGCCCAATCTCGATCACCGAGACAGTCAGAAATCCATTTCTCAGCAATTTCCCTCGGCAATCATATTTTTAGATGTTCATGCTAGAATCTCTATCCGCGAAATTTCGAGGTGGCTTAGGCACTTTTGCGCGCCACTCCTCGAATCGATCAGGAAAACACCGCTGCCGCCATGATTTCTTCGTCTTACAGAGCATAGCATTGCACTGGACGTTTTCACTCGAGAAAAGGCAAACAAGCAACCACTGAACTCGAAAAAAATAGTATGTGACAATGTTGTGTAGCAATTTATTATAATACCTACCATTGAATTTGTCCCACTCTACTATTAACTCCATATTTAAACAAATGCGACAGATAATAACGAAAAAAGGCTTCCATACAGTTGACCTGAACCAAGATTTCCAAGTTAGTAGACGGCTATTTTACCGATGCAACTGTTGCTCGTGCCTCTCTCATTTGCTCTAGTCGAAAACCCCCATAAAATATTCGGACACAGATTTTTCACATAAATAGTCAACGAAGATGAACAAAAAAAAAAAAAAATCTACGAAGGAAATAAGTGATACTGGTGAGGTTGGCGACGTCGGTTGACGAATATGAATGAATTTGTCGACAGAGATTCCACATGTGATTAGCGCTTTATTTCTTCCATCGGCCGAGATGAACGCTCTCAATGCTGGAGGCAACGCAGCCACTTGATTCACCTTGATGTTTATGCGAGCGGAAAAACAAAGACGACAGATAGATCCACCGTTGAAACAAACATATTTGCTCACTTGATGTCTTTTTTCATTCGTGATCATAAGTAAACCTCTTTCAGAGAGGTGCATGTCGATTAGCGACCCCAAGTTAGGGCAACGTCGACTACGCTGGAGCGATACACGTCCACTAACTACTTGACGTAACAATCGATAGTCTGATATGCATGATCGTATGATAAAAGGAAACAATAGACGTGTGATAATCCACAGCACTCCCCATCAGCGTCGAAACATCATCTCCGAAAACTTTCCTCTCCTATATAGTGCCTGCTCTCAAAGAATGCTTTCCTTCACCAAGCTCATGAGGTTCAACACTGTGTGATCCCAATTCGCGTGTATGTCGTAATGAAGTTCCCTTTTGAAGCTAACAAAATGCGCTTCAGTTACATAGGTAAGACCTAACCTCTTGTACTGTTCACTGGAAGGTCCACAGAAAGCAAGTCGTCTTGGCATATGGAGCCTTCATAGACGCGACTGTTCTATAAACAAAAGTTATACAGCTCAACAAGGTACCTGCAAACGAGTAGTAAAATGTGTTGGAAAGGTTTATCAATCTAACGCATAATAGTTTTCTTTGAATTCACCAAGACACACTAAGGGTTATCCACGAAACGTTCCTATCAGTTGACTACGCTTATAGAAAAACAAAACTTCATTATGAAAGATCAGATTCAGCTCATAATTATTTAAAGGAGTCCAAACAAGTTATTTCATGGCTATGCAAACGCTTCGACTAAGCGCTTTCTTGTGCTGTTTCCGCCCTTTGTACGTGGTTCATAAATCAGCCATAGTGGAGGTCCTTGGGAGAAACACCTTCAAGAAGATGCCACGCATCACCATCTAATAAACTGTTCTTTGATTTACACAGAAATGACCAAGAGGTTGAGGCGTTACTCACCACTTCAGCGATCACCATTCAAACCTTATGAATGACTGTCCGTATTGGCAATAACTGAATGCAACACTTCTACCTGTTTCTTCAAGCTGTCATCTTTCGTAACGGTGCTTCAGCGAGAAATTCCCCAATATGTAATACCGCAAATGAATAATGTCACAAACCGTGCTGATCGCGATGAATTCTCCATGTGCTGATAGCTCAATATCGTTCATGAACACCGTCGAGGAGAAAATCTTGAATCTCAGCTCAACAAACACTAGATCTCTGGTACGCGGATGTCTGTAGAAAACATAGAACGATGGGTCTTTCCAAACGTTCAGTATTGACCTCAACAAGATCGTCTGAAATTGCACTCACAATAGTAGAAATGGATACATTAGAAAGTTTGACCATTTCAGAGGGCTAACTCGAAGTGCACTTCGGCTTACATGCATGACACAAAAGAAAGAAGTAGAATTCAGGATAATATTCTCGACGAGCAATTGTCAACGTATGGGTGGAGAAATATTTTGATGCCGAAAACTGCCACACCACAAGCAATTACGACGCTTTCTTCCACGGAAAATTCGATCCTCCATCGAAAAGAGAATGTGAACGGTCACTCTCAGTATTTTCTCAACTACCTGCCATCAATTAAATGTGTGCACCGCATAGTGCTCCGATCGATTCTTGGGTTGGAAAAACTGGTAAGCACCATCGAAAAGGAATCGTCTTCCCTTCAAGCGACGATAACGTGCAAACCCAATACCACATCTACCTTGCAAACGAATCGTTGCACTGAGCTATATGTGTACGAGAAAGTAGTTGCTAGCTTATATGTACAGCACCATTTTCAGAGATTCTGCTTAAGTGAGAGACTGCTAACGTTTAGCACAGAAGCGAAGGCCCGCTCGTTCTGTGTGCAAAAGTGCTAGCTTATATTTGCTATATTTGTCTAAATGTAGATACAGTTGTATTCATAAAGGTTGCGATTTAAAATTCGTGATAGAGTACGATGAAAATAGGAATTCCACATCATTGCGGAAACATCGCGCTCATCTAGCTGCAGACCTCTGAACTTCAAGAATAAAATACTGAATGCAGCTCATATTATAGAACACTTGGGTATACGTGCCCCCCCCCCTCCCCCTCCAAAAAAAATGCCGCATTCTCGCGCTCCGCCATGCTGCATCAATATCTTTTACTTCAATGCGCATTATACATCCATTCACATATCAGTCTGCATAACAAGTCGAAGGAACAAAATGCGAAAAATATAAACGCCCTCATTGAATAGATTGTGAGAAATTACAAGCTTCTACGACCACATTGAAGCAAATATGGCAGACATTCTGTGATAGGCAACTTCTCTCTCACTTACTTTCAGTAACAAAACCCGGACAGTGTGGTTCTGAGCAGTGGATTTACGCACTCGCTACTGACGTCTACGGCAACCCTACCATAATGAAGAAACTCCGATTTCAACTAAGATGCTCATATGCAATACATATGGCCTGCGAATCATACATGACTACGTTCTCCTATCGGTAGGTTCAGATCGTACACTGCAATCAAAAATGAACTGGATAGTGGGTCACTCAGTATGCGCATTTTCTTCTTGTAAAATCGCTGACATAAAAGGAGCAAGGCTCGCGCACGAGAAAGAACCAACGATCAATTTATCTGAAGTGGTCGGCTGCTGCTCGACCCGGTGGCAAAATCACAAAGTGAATGAAAGGAGTTTGCCAGTAGCACGCTTCGCGATCACTGCTCCATCATAACAAAAACAACAATTCTGAAAATTCTGACAACGTCCCAGGAATGACCGTACAATCTGAACCCGCGGGCAAATGTCGTTTCCAGCTTACTTTTTAAGATCAAACCTCAAAACCGCTGCTCCATTACAAAATCGATTATTAGGTTCTGGAATATTAAGAAACATTCCTAAAACGAAGGTGCTTCTGACCCAAGTACTGCGAAGTCGAAGTCAACAAAGGCTACCGATTCTGAGTGCCAAGCCCGGAGGATGGACAACTACTCTGCAAAGACATTTAGAAGCCCCATCCACAATAACTGAGGTTTGAGTCTTTTCAATGTCTCGTTCTAGCTCAACAGCGAGTTTGAGTTAAAGTATTCGGACAAACAGATTCCCGTAATGATTTTTCCTATTACGTAACCAGCAAAAGTAAATTACTCGCACGAATAATATAAACCACCGAGCTTGTTCAGCTAATGACTTAAAAACTTAAAAGAAGCAAAATAACTTAAAAGGCAGCAATTTACGTGATTTGCCCCTTTAAACACCTGAAAAAGGAGATTTCGCAATGTGGCACTGCTTTATCCTTTCCGAACCAAGTATCAGGCAAGGATAAAGCTTTGCACTATCGCAATGATCCCTCTATTTTGCAAAAAGAAATGACCCCTTTTCAGCATGGTCTTTTTAAATTGCGGAAAGGTAAGATATCATGGGGAAAAGAACATGGAAGTTGCGATGGCATTTGACGAGCACAGTAGCGCTGGGTGATGAGAAACTTATGTTATGGATCTCTAATTCAGAGTGCATAATACGAGCAAACACAGAACAATCGAAATCATTAACTATACCATATTCGATTCGACGACACCTTTGCAATCATATTGCCCTTGTAAACGAGAACAGAAGCCTTCATGTAGAGAAAGAACTTCCACCTTAAAAAAAAAAAAAAAAAAAAAAAAAATTGAGCTTGAATTCTTTCGCGACACTTTTGATTTGCGACAACTTTCTATAGTTTCTGCGGCGATTCAACTGCAATCATTGGTGCGCAGAGGGAAGGAACGAAGGAATCGAGTAATTCTTTGTTTCCCTTACTCCTCTCTTTCATAAAAGTCTACCCCACTGGCCACAAAGATTTGCGAACCTTAGTAGTCCTGCGATATATGAAGTCACTCCAAAACTATCAGCTGAAAGAAAATCGGAAGCGAGGTCTTACGCAGGCCTCAAATCACTTCATCACCTATATAAACCGATAAATTCATATCGTTGATCAATAATAAGGTAGTACGACGAGAAAAGAGTTTGTTAAATTAATCTTAAACGTAGCAGATTATTGAGTGATGATAATCACTGCAATTCTGGAGCACGGTTCCGATTAACTCACTCTATACGCCAATAAATTAGAAGAGTTTTCTGGATCCTACTGAGTTCTACTAACGGTCAAAAAATGAGTGACTGCTCGGCATCACATGCATATGACTCCGCTAAAGCAGACAATTAAAAATGAGAAACCTTCGTTTGGCAGTGATAGCGCTGCAAAGTGACCACAAAATTGTCAAAAAAATGCATGGTACGATGCAGGTATAGAGGACTCGGCGGAGCGGCAAACGACCAATAACTTGTCGACATATCCGGCCACGGCACACGACCTGCCACAATGCAGCGACCCTAAAAAAACATCTCAGCCAGGCCTCGCATGCTTTTCTACAACAGAGATAACGAAAAAAGGAAAAAGGCCACGAACGTCAGTAATAATTGGCATATAAACACAACCTTTTGGACTCCCTTTTACGGCGTTTTCAATGATCCCTTGCAATATAACGTAATATATGTAATTAAACAAAGCACTAACGTTCGACATCATGACGGCAGAGTAAGTCGCACCAGCGAAACATCTCATGATTTCAATGTGCGGCGCTTTCAACGTAAACGCGACTGTTGGGAGCGTCGCCTTCGACTCCTTCAATCCCAGTTGTCCGTCATTGTTTCTTCCGAAAACGATCACCTGGAATGCCACTATCTTGCTGAAAATGTGCTTTCCTTGAGTTGTTAAAGACATATAAAAGAGAACAACTAAAATCATCTCTGAAGGTATCAATGCAGAAATATTTTCAACAGACCCAGATCAAAAAAATTTGAGTCATTTTGAGTAATCACTCTTGGCAATTCTACATTCCGAACTCCTAGCCTCCAGAAATTCAAAACCAATTCGATTTTTGCAGCATCTCTGAGATGGAATGATTCAGAGATGGAATGATGACCAGACATAAGAAAGTGAATTTTGGAACTAAGAGTTATTAAAGCTCGAATTTCGTGTAAAGCTCGAATTAAAGCTCATGTAAATTTCGTTTGAACCACTACAGCAGCATTCGAGGTTAAAAACTCGAAAAAAAGAAAGAGAGGCTTCGTCTTGATGCTTATTGGGAAACAGAAAAACGTATAAATACTGAGCATCGTTTCTCAGCAGATTTTCTTCGTTAACAAGGCGACCAGTAGTTTTCAAGTAAACATGAGAAACTTTTCACTAGACATATAGAAGATAAAAGCTGGTGCGTGGAAGCAGCTAGCAGATAATATAAGTAATTAAACAAAGCACTAACGTTCGACAACATGATGGCACAATAAGTTGCACCAGCGAAACATCTCATGATTTCAATGTGCGGCGGTTCGCGAAAGCAGCTGCACTGTCATGGAATCCACTAGATTCTGGATTGGACAAAACTTCTAATAGATAAGGGAATTGGTTCGCGATTTTTTAAGTAAGACGCGGAAAATACATAGGAAGAGAGGACGCGGAGAGGCACAATTTTGAAGACTCGTGGAGGTGGCAATTTCTGAATTCCCCTCATTTTAACACCCCACCCAAAAACTTCTCGAAAGTTCGTGGTGTTCCCGGTCTTCTTCAACTCCTCCCCCACTACCTTTTGGCTGCCTCCCTGAACTGATGGATAGGACATATGAAAGCCAGTTCATATCACTCTCAGGATGAACGTAGGCCGCACATGCACATTTCTTCTTTTCTAGCTTCTTTCTCTGCAACCTGCACTGCAATACATCTTCACAGAGGCGGAGCTGACAATAAGAGCGACTTTTTAAAATTTTCAACGATAGAACGCGACCCGTTCTCTATAACTTTGATCGCGCATCCTATAAAAACTTACTTCCTTTTCAGTGCAGACCACTGAATGACTCAATCCGGCAGAGACGGCGACAATTTTTCTGCCGTCTAAGAAAACCTCTCGAGGTATGACAACATCTGCTTCGTTTCCATGCCCCAGCTTCCAGTCCCTTCCAAGCCCGCACGAATAAACCCTGCCATCAATCAGCATCAGCGTGTGATAACGACCCAGCGAGATCTAAACAAACGGAATACTCAGAAGGTAATCCACAAGAATTTCCTCACAGCAGCATTATTAATCTTATCTAAAGGGCAGCAACGTCATGCTTGAATATTTAATTATCTACGATCAAAAAGGTTGCGTGGCATTCACCTGGATCTAAATGTCCCTTCCAAATAAAATCTTTGTGGAATCAGCTTGGGACATTGCTGATTGGATTCCTCACAACTTCACTTGGTACTTTAAACGCATTTAAATTATAAAAATAACGCCATACCTCATATCGCTGATTTATCGCTTAGACCTAAAGTGTTGCAGATAAAGTTTATGTCATCAAGAATGCTTTACACAGCACCTGTAGTGCATTTAAGCTGCGTGAAGTGCATTACAACAGCAGCTCAAAATCCAGAGGCTCATCACCTATACTTAACAAATCACTATACCTCATGACCGGTAGTAGACAGGTGGTCAATTTCTTAGACAAATGCTGATGAAGTCTGTTTTAGAACATCACAGCAATGTCATGAAAAAAGTGACCGTTGCTTTTAACAAAGCTGGCAGAAATTTGTCTGCGCATTTTCCGTTCGTTTCCTAAAAACCGCCTTCTATCCTCTGCACTGAAAAAATGCTAACAGGGGTGACAGGTTAGAACAAGGAGAGAAAGATGTATGATCTCGAAAAGACAAATTAATAACTGAAAAAAACAAACAACAACCGAGTCAAAACAAAAAACCTCATATCGGAACTGTTAAAGGCAATGGGGAAACAAAGAATACCTCACAGTTCTGTACGACTTGCACTGTCGTTTCCAAAAAACGTGGTTTCGGGATCCGCTCTCCTGGGATGTGACCCAAAGAACGCGCCATGTTCTCCCCATAAGTGTATAAGCATCCTGCAAACAGCATACATATTTGCCTTATTTAAACCATAATCGATAGCTACATAACAGCATAGAGTTTACATATCACTCGCAGAAATGCATCAAATCTATGCTTCCGCGCGCACGAATAGATCAATTTTCCGTTTAAAATTGATGGTCTTTTCATCTTTTTTCTCTCTTTTCCCCTTTCTATTGTTATCACGTCAATTCCTGACCCGCTCGTGACCTTAGTTCAACAACGGTTTGTGATCTGCGATTACTACCCAAATCGAAAATGGCGGTAAGAGAGCACATAAACTAAGGGATCCGATAAGCGGGTGCAGATAAACAACAAAAAGTATGGAAGAGCATATTGCAAACAAACAAGATACTAAATCTGTGTGTGGCCAAATAGTTCGAAAAATGATTGTCGCTCAGGACCAGTCTGGCATGCTAGCAATCAAAAATCGCGACGTACAAGGAAGATTCGGCAGTCTAGAACCGCAATCGTGGACTTCAAAAATTGCCCCCCCCCCCCCTCTCTCTCTCCCAAAAGAACTCATCCCCTCTCTCCACTTCCCATCAGCAGATGCCGACCGTAATTTTGGTGGACTCGGAAATCCTGAACACTTGCGTGAGTTTTTGAGACTCAACACGGGTCTGAAACGGGCAGAAAAGGGGACCAGCGAATAACTCCATCGCATTTGAAACGAAATATGACACTCGAACAAAAACTCTGAAAAATCTTTACGAAACAGTATCGCTTCGTGTAAAGAAACACTACCGTACCGTTTCGTATAAAAAGGATACTGCGTATCCACGGATACTTTCTGGAACATAAAATTCATTGAGTGGACTGCTGTCCCACCAACTGAACGAAAGCCTTCTTTAACATCTATTCTAGAAGTAAAATATATAATTACGTCTGCATTTATACTAACTGATGCCTCCATCAATTTGCGATATTCCAGCGATGGGGAATTGTTCAATACAACCAAAGAAGTCCTTTACCGGAATGTGGATGGCTAACCGGGTCGAATTATAAGGATAATGCTCAAAGCAGAAAGTGGGTTCTCATTTAGTGGCTTTAGCAAAAACGGAGATTTCATATTTATAAAATACTACGACCAGAATAAAAAAGTGGACCACTTCACCCACTCTCTAAATGTGCAATGAAGTGGGAAAGCTGAAATACGCGAATGGTTAGGCGCACTGACAAGAACCGTATGCTTATTGTTAACCGAAGAAACGTTTGTTGCAACTTTGATGTGCGTGAAAATCCTGTGGCGTTCGAAAGTTGAAGGGCACCGTTCCAAAGAATATGAGTGAAATGAAACCGATGCACATCCTCGAAATGAGTTATGTTGAGGAAACAACAAAACACGGCAACATTTTCACCCTCCTTTTTACCAGCGTTTTCTAATTTCCATGTTTATTATATGCTCAAATTCTTTCATCGCACTGTTTTTTTAAAAAGCAAATGCAGCCGACAATAAACAGAAGCTGCTGCATCTAACTCAGCTGTATCGGCTGAAGAGTGGCCTTCTACGCGATAAAACTACCCATAAACAAAGAGGACTAAAGACGAACCAGGCGGATTGGATCTGCTATCCGCAAGAAGAAATGTGCTGAACTTCGAATACAAAATATCATAAGGTGTTCTCCCATCGGGACCGCGGTCGTACAGTACTCTCCTATCCCGATTCGCCAAAACACAAACTGCGGCCACATGAGAGGTCTCCGCAGCAATGTATGCAGGTGTTTGCCCGTGCTGAAACTTTTTTCTAATTAGCTATCATTAACCAACATAAGCAAGCGTAGTCAACAAGAGGAGGGAAGCAAGATCGAGGAGCACATTTTGCGCCTCACTGGTGAGCAAAAATGCGTGTTTACATGTTTCTGACAATGAGAATATAGATGCAGTTTATGGATAAAACTTTACTCCGAATGGAAAAACTTTATTCTGTTCAATCGTGGTTTCTAATATTTACGCTTTATTGTACGATCATACCGAATTTCACACCACGTCACATCCCTTTGGTGGTGGCGATACTTGTACCTCGTTCATTGCAATTTGCGGCTTGAACATTCGTTGCTTTAGGCCGATTTCATTTCAGCTTCAAGCAATGGATGTGTTTGGAGAACGTTACTTTAAGGAACTAGTTTTCATAAGTCAAAAAAGGACGCCACCTTGCTGTGTTCTGAAAAAAAGACCACATAAACTATCAAATAAAAAGCAAATTCTTCATTAACAACTACTTCCAGTACGACAACATCTACCTAGAGTGCGAAAATAAGCACCGCATACCCTACCCTCCCCTCGTTGTGGGCGAGGAAAGAGAGCGATGCTACAAGAAACAAAACAATGCTACAAGATACGATGCTACAAGACGTTTCAAAACAAGAAGCGAAAAAATTGTCAATAAATGGGACGTACAATCATAATCACAAAGTGCAAAAGACAACGTCACCTGTTGGTCGTGGCGATTGTCGCACCAGAAAGCAATAGTGGGCATAACTTCAAATCTACCTTCCCTCGCAGCGTAATACAATAAGTCACGGTGCATTGGTAGAAGGTGAATAGCTAATAAAACGGCCGCCTCCCGCACTTTTGATAGCACATCCTCCGGTAAGCCCACATCCTTACTTTGGACTGCAAATATAACACGTCTCGCTTCTCTGCCTTGTCATAATAACCAAGCCTCCACACTGACGGTTTCAATCTATCTAAATCAGGTGCTGCCCCTGAACTTGAGAAGCTATTGGCTGCGCAATGCAAACCATGTAAGGGGCACAATTAAGTGAATTCCGGATTTAGATGTGACTAAATATTATCTCGGACATAATTTGTCGATTTCTTGTTGACAAAACGGGATGAATTTTGCGCCGTTGGAATCATCGCATCTCCACTCAGCTTGCTCAGTAAAGCATAAGGCATCAGTTTTCCAGCGCAGTCAATATCGGAGTGAACGTTCGGGAACGGCAGAGTAAGTGAACAACTCACACTTCAACATTCCAAGAAAAAACTATCACTGGTTGGAAATAATCGTATCTTTAAGCGCCTTAACACGAGCTAGATAAATTAAAAACCAACAAAAAATTCCGAAAACAGTTGTTCTCAGATTCGACGCCCATGTGAAGTGTTATGGTTCACTTTTAGCTTCAGGGCAAAGAATGCTCAATTCACCCTCAACTCCTTTCTATTTTTTTTTTTTTTGGTAGGGCCCCACTACATCCCTTCTTTGTCCCACTTATAAAGCCCAAAACCGAAGCCTCCTTTTCTCAGAAAAAAAACAACGATGGATGTGCACAGGTGCAATTGTTGGCGAGTGCCATCTTAAAACAAAATAGCGAAACGTTGCGCTGATGGCAGCTTTACTTCCACTCTGCTTTCGACGAAATAAAAACGCATTCATTCGCATGAAAAGAGCCCGCACAGCAACTGACCAACACAAACGATAATTTAACACAAAATTAGAATTGACTGCACGTATAACTCAAACTTGAAGAACACCTCAAATCTCATCTTTTCGTTAAAGTTTATCAAACACAGCCAGATAGGACCCGCTTTCAGTGAACAAAACACAAACGTAGGCACTTTGGGTGACCTGTCTTCATTGACAACTGTGCCACAAGATTAGAGTAGTGTCATCACATACACACACTAATTCCTGAACAACAGCTTCATCTACATCAATTTTTCTATCAACATTGAATACCTCTATGGAAACAGTGGAGAAATACCCAGGAAAAGGCATCTCGCATAGCACAGCTGTTAAACAGTGCTTGAGAAAAACAAGACGAGTGAGCAATCGCGAGAAAATTCAGTTAATCCCGAAAGTGCAACAAAATTTGGTGATCTAGGTACCGAAGGCATTGGAAAATAATTTAGAGGGCATCAATAAAGCACTTTTCACGACACCTACCCTCGACCGTGAAAATTAGTGAGGACTACCTTTACGAATTCTATGGCAGGCGAGAGGCGGTTATCACTCGAAACCCGTCCTTGATTCTGGCCATGTTCCCACACACGACCGATGATTCGGTGCCGGATGATCATATTAAAATGATAACCAACAACGCTACTATGCTTCTTCCACGTTTCGGCAGTCATGCCATAATCGAGGAACTCTTACGTTATTATACTGTCATAACAGTTTCGTAGTGATAACGTGACTGCAGAAACGCTATAGTAAAGTTTGAGTATGTGCTGTTCGTTGATATCGCTAATAAAGCAATAACGTTTAGGTAAGCAGCACATACTTATATAGAAGTTTCGTTAATGATAACGGCCTTGCCGACAAACACGTTAAAAATCCTCACTATTACCAAAAATCCTCACTATATCTCGTTAAAATCCTCACTATTACCAAAAAAGAATTAACAATTCTGATGTATCACACTGAAGAAAAGAACTTATCGAATAAACCATCAGCAAGCGTATAAATGCATAACTAACCTCGCATCATGTCTTCGAATAAGTCTGGCCACTTCTCCGCACGCAGTACATCCTATAAAGAAAAAACTTAATAAAATAATAAAACTTTCGAAACAACACTATACTTCTTTGCTTGTTTTCGCCTTAAATAACACTTTTGGGGACATATCTCTTTATTCCAAATCCTGAAAACCTTGAAAGTAAATCAGAGGCTGATCATGAAGCAGTTGCATTTCGATTCTCAACAGTAAACTACGACGACAATGACGACGTATTAAGAAAGCAAAATTCCTCAAAAAAGGGCCACTTATAAATTTAAAAGCTTTCGTTCTTGCGATTTTCAGAAGCTCTCGCGTAACGATAAAATACCTTCACCATCGTCTATGACCAAAATACTTTCGCTTATTTTCCCACAGTCTTTCAGCTCAACATCACAAAGAAAATTGTTGC
>JAAVTS010002849.1:0-10662 GCA_022845575.1 Baylisascaris ailuri
TGAAAGCAATCGTTACTCTCGAATTCAAGGTAGGAAACTCAGCTATTTTGGCAGTGGACAGGCAGTTTTCTGCTTGAATGTCTACACTGACCATGCGCTAGCCATTTCACCTGATATGTTATTTGATATGTGATCGCACTGTTTCGAGAAAATTTCGATCATTCCCGGCCTATAGTTGCTACAATCAAGTCTGAAAAAATTCCATCAGCTTGTACGTTTATTTGCTGGTGATGATTCGAGGAAATCATCAAAAGCGTTCTCGATTTTTTAATTAAAACGTTGAACATCATACAGAGGTCTACAAAGAGGCGATACAGCCCAAGCATTTGAAAGGCCAGATTATGAGCTGTCTGTGGGAAGTTCTGTCGTGGGGACTGGATGGTGCCGTTCAGTGCAGATGCATTCGATAAGACTATGAAGTGGATTGGAATTATTGAGTCAGTAAAGATACAACTGTGAAAAAAAGTACTTGCAGAATTTATACATTTCCAATCGTAGCTAACGTTGAGAATGTGGAACACAGGGGAGCGAAGATGTGATAGAAGAGATCTTCACACGGATAGACAGAAACTTAGAAAACGAGATATCAAATAGAAGGATCGTATGATGCCAAAAGCTCCTCAAAACTGTACGACAGGAGTCTCATGGATGTAGATCCTCAAAATCGTGGGAGAGACAGAGTTTCAAGGATACTGCTCAAAGCTGTGGGACGAGGGATCTCAGGATTCTCCTGGCTGAAATTACTGAAATTAATAGCCGTCAGATCATAGTAAGGCGAGAAAATCGCCTCAACCTGCCTCCCCTAGTGCTGTTTGCGGATTCAGAGAGTGCCACACGCGTAACAAGCTAACTAAAAGAAAAACAATTGCAATCGTTCGTTGCAGAGTCGCCGGAGTTAAAGGACTCCTCACAGAGCAGCAATATCCATATCTAGGCTACAAACAATCCACATGCCCTCCCGGATATGAATCAATTTTTGTACGAACCATTCAAAGGATCGATTCGATTGCTGATAGAATTGCTAATTATGTCTACACTTATGGACCAGTTTCAGTCAGTAAGTTTTTATACGCTTGTCATTAAGGCAGACGGCAAAGTGGAGAAATTATTACAGCAGCTAACATATGCTTTATAATTAATTCACCTCTCTCCGATGGAGTTCTTTATGCATCAATGGACCAAAGCAATTTGAGGGATCGCTCTTCGGCAAAAACCTCACAGGCACAAAAAGAAGTTCAATGCTCGAAACAGAATCACGAAGACGTTTCAACCATCAGCTCTGAATCCAGATAATTTACATCATACCCTTGTAAAGGCTCTGGAGGTAATTTATATCTCGCGCGTTGAGCGCTACCTGCTCAATTACTGCAGGGTAAGGGTGTTGTGTGGGTAACATCATGGTCCTTAAAAATGGTATCCGAGAGTTCACGACTTGGCCAAATTGTGAGAAAACTTACGAATCTTGAATATTTCAGCGAATGGGATTAACTAATCCAGAGGAGCAAATTCATCGCTGAATTCACTACGCAAACCACGCTACACAGCTACTACCAGCTTACAACAAAAGTTACAACTTTTGAAGCCCAACTCTCATCATTCTAAAAACCGGAGCATTATATGATTTCTACCAACTGACAAGGCAAAAAACCCGCTGAGCTATTTTCACATTTTTTGCACGCATCATTGCTGAATAAATTCAGGTGTTCGAATAACGTGCTCACTTCTCTTCTACAGAAGAGGAATATACCGACCTAGCATATACGAGTGCGCAACCTCACGATTCCATCATATTTGGATGATCGTTGGTTTTGGTGAATTAGGTGGTCAAAAATATTGAATTATAAAAAACAGTTGGGGAACGGCGTAAGTTAAACATTCCCTTATGAAATATGAAACGTATCAACGCTCATGTACGCTCAGATTAACTGAACGAGGGAGTTTAAAATGGAAGATAGCCGTGAAGTACATCAAATTAGTATTGCTTCTATAGTTGACGTCTATCGTCACTAGCCGTTCAAAGAATTTTCAAGACAACCGAAATTAGCGTTTAGCCTTCAATGAATTAAAGTTTTAATCTATGTAAACATAAACAGTAATACTCTTGCCTTTGTCTAGATTCAAAAGTGGTGATGGTTTTTGTACATCAGGAGATGATAGAAAATGACCTCTACATGAACTGCTCAAACACCTCAATTAATATAATGCTTTTCTTTCTTTCAGCTGGGGTGAACAAGGTTTTATCTATTACGTTCGTGGCGAAAATACATGCGACATTGAGAGTCACGCCTATTCTGCGATCATTTAGAACAACTATTGTAGAAAATAGTTATGTCTTAGGTAAAATATAGCAACTTTATGAAGAATAGATGAGTAGCAGTTTTGTTTCCTTTATGTTATTGCTTTTTTTTTTTGACAGGCAGTAAATAATAAACGTGAAACATTCGTTTCTCTACGCAATTGATAAATCTTAGACAATGAGCCGCATACTATAAAATTATTCTACGAATAGATTAGTAGCGATTAGCATTTCGATTTTTATGTTCTATTCAGATGCCCTCAATATGTAGGACATCTGCAAGCTTGGCTGCTTATAACGTAACTTTTAAGAAGGCAGATCTTCCCTTCAATGAGAGTTCGAATATCAGGAGAAAATAAAATTCATGATCCTTTACTCAGGCTTGTAAGCATAACATACTTAGACAAATAGCCTCAGGCCATTTAATCTAGGTAACTTCCTATATAAGTAATTTCCTCAAAAACTAATTACCTGCTTATAAAGCGTTTTATTAAATGACGGAAGAGAATTACTCCCGCACATCAGGCTAAAGGATATGCAATTAGCCAGTCACATTACAATCACAACAATACAATCCGTCATCTTAATTGCCTTAGAGTTGTTTCGATTCTCTGCCTTCTTGCACCTCGGTGTGCACGTTGGCAACATCAACTTCAAGTTCGATTTACAAAATATGAATCAGAATAAAAAATTGCCATCTAAAATCTGGCTCTGGTCCCTTGTTGTTTTTCAGGAGTTATTGCTTCACAAACTTCAATAAGAATCTCTGAAGGTAACGGGCACCATATAGTTACCATCACCGCAAACCTTTTTCGTCAGTGATGAAGTTGAATCGTTATTTACTGTTACATCGTTTGCAGTGCATCGATGTTACAATGGTTAAAGAGGACATCTTTCCTTAGAGGAATGGAAATCGACTTCATAGACCTAACGATATTGCCGTCATGCAACGATAGAATCCAGTGATGTTTAGCTAGGGCAATTTGTTCTACCTCCACAATGATCTCTCAAATGGTTACACAAAGGATCGTTTTTATACAAACGACACTTATGGTACCATGATGAATGATTAGCACAGGTGCCAAAGTGTTGCTACAAATTGTTGCCAGCTGCACTACGATCTAGCTTGTGCACATCAAAATACACCACACTCTCAAGAGCCATTTCCTGTTTTACACTCTCAAAATATGCTTCATTTATTTGACACAAAACGAAGAAGATCACATATCTGATGTTTTCGGTGAGAATGCCTCAAGCAATAGAAATCCTTAATCCTTTACTACATCAATTATGTTACACAAAGGGAGAACAAATAGGAAGTCAACAATACACTCGAAGGACTTGTTCTTCTGGGCGTGGAGTAACACATTACGGCCCATGTGTCACTAAACTTTGTCATGCGATTACGTATAATAACACAGGGGCTATAAGTTGGATTTGGAGATTTTAGAACGTATAAGGCATTCCTGAGCAGTACTGCATACCAGGCGACCATCGCGAACCCATAAGTGTCCCTCGGTGAAGGCACGTCCACTGGCTGAAAAGCAAATTGGTTAGGGGAAATGAAGCGCGCGATTACTGTCCAAAAGAGTCAGCGTCTTATAAATAAAAGAAAGGAATGAGACATCTTGATAACGGTGAATACATCTGTGTTGCAAACACCGCGGATATATGTTGCAGATTAAAGCGATTTTACAGCGACATTGGAATACTCTAATCGCCAATGAAGTCCAGGTCGACGGAAACACCAACGTTGAAAGAATCGTCTGTAGAAGAAAGACCCTCATCCGCTAAACGATATAGATACTCCAGTATACAGGACATAGGATGTAACATTTTATAGGCGTTTTTTCCTTAAAAAAGTAAAAGGAAGAATTCAAACCTGCAACAGCAGTCGAGTTTTCATACAGCATCCATTCGTCGACACGAAAATCATTGCGATGCAACCACAAACAGTGATCGAGGGAAAGTACTTGTGAAGGAACGAAACCCTGACTGAAATTGCGCAGTATACAGCACCTTAATTGTAATTTCAGGTACCCACAAAGAAATGTTTCTAAACGTTTTAGCAGTGCCTTCTCGCCTCGTATGTATTATGTACGCATGCGCGCTCGCTTTCGTAATTTATATGCAAACGTAAATCAATGCATCTGCATGCTCAGCGGTATGAATTCGTATCCGAAAGTAACTAGAGCAGTGGAGTTTACAGCGCCCAATTCACATTCAGGGTTGAGCTCCCTTCGAACTGTGTTCTTAATACCCCACAGGAACTTGATGGTGACATAGAATGCTCACAGGAAGTGCTACGAACAAATGCTCTCACATACAACACATGTAACTCGTTCGGCAACGAATCACTGCAATCCGTCTGTAAGCTTATCGAAAAATGCGCTATGGAAGTGCATTACGTGCAAAAGTGCTAAAAAAAACTGCCTCATACCTACATGATAGTTCCCGAAGGTCGTTTCTGCCAATTATGTCCATTTGCCTACTAAGTTCAACAGTATTTGTGAATTCATTGCACCATATTTGAGTCTCCAAAATAGCGCCTTCAGAACGCTCCGTCTCTCAAGCGTCGTGCACCGCTAGATTGCTACACAATGGATCATAAGCGGAGAATGCTTTTCTAATGGAACGGTTTCTGAATGAAGGAAAAATGTAGTAAATTTTGGCTCATCTTGACCGCGCAAGGCAGTTAGACACGGCAGGACCAAGCTGGGAAAGACGACCAAATATACGGCTGGCTATAAAGAATAACAGAAAAATAGCTAGGGCATTATTTTACGCCACAACGTGCAACCTCTAAAAAGACTGCTTATAGATGAGAAAGCCTCTTGAAGAGCATGATCAAGAACGCAGTCAAAAAGAGTAAAGAAATCCCACCATACTACGAAATGAAACCAATCTGAGCCAAACACACCTCTGATGAGCTTTGAGTGCAACACCCGCTAATGTGGAATCAGTATTATAGACAGCCATCATACGATGTATTCGAGGATCATTGGAGAGTTTCTGAGAAGATCGTACCCAAACAAATGATTTCTTTGTTGATGGTTTTATAGTCAAAAACTCTTCTAAATTTGTCGGTCGCATCTGAAAATTTACCGCACGATAGTATACGATAACGCAAGAAAATATTAAGAGACACATGGTAGATTATTCGATTAAACTTCCGATCTACGTGCAATAATTAGAAAAATTAAGCACCTGCATCCTATATGTATAAAAATTTAATAAAGCTGAGCAACAAGCGTCGGCATAACAAAGAAGGAAAATGATGAATAGGCAGTGGCACAATGGTACATCTTAACTTCCTGTATAACTAGGAGGAACTTGTGACCTTTATAAGTTCTACCGTCCTATACATTTTTGAATTTTTTCTTTATGCGCACAATCTGAACATCCTCGCTGCACCCATGTACACGAAAGCTTGCAGTTGTACGTCAATGTCGGGCAATTTCAACACGAAAATCTATTCAGCTAAAAGAATCAAATATCATGGAATCAGTTTATGCTATGTAATACTTCCTGGCTTAAGATTTCATTTTTTTTGATGAATTTTTGAAATACTTAAAGTGAACTTCTAGTCGAATTTTCATATGAATTCAATTCTTGCAGATATGAAACCTAACATTCGATGGACACTTCATAAGACTTTCAACCCACTAATCGCTTAAGAAAGCGATGCATTAAGCACTGTTTTTGTTCAATTCCCAAACAACATAGCATTGTTAACCTCTCAGCTGAACCATAAAAAAGCCCCTATTGTACTACACTTTGGCCTACATCCTCATATGCTTAATATAATTATAGAAATTACCTACTAGCAAATATTGCATATTCGAGTAATGTTTTGCCTTTTCTAAAACTTCCACAGGTTTTCTCATTGCTGCGAAACTAACGACTCCTCTCTTAGGAGCTCAAGCCACCATTATCAACCTGGAACCATGAATGTATCAGTGATCGAAAGTGTATATCAAACTTGTGCAGCCAGAGCTAATCAAGAAGCATGTAATCGAAAGAATAAGCCACAATCAGCTTCGTTCCAATCAGACCAAACAACTTAAACAGACCATAATCCACTCAATTCACCATTCGTCTTTCTCCCTCTCTCTAACTCCCACTCTGAAAAAACATCACCTTGTACAGAATGCCTCCTAAATTTTTTGTAAAAAGAAACAAGTCACTTTAGTGAACTTCTTTCTTTCTCCTGCTCCTTTCTAAACTCCAAGAAGTGACTTGTTTCTACAAATATCACACGCTCCGTCCATTGCTGTTCCGTGCCAAAGTCGTGGAAAAAAGAAACCTTCCGATTTAATAAACGCTTTCAAAAAATCCTACAAAGTTGGCACCTCGAAGTATTTGAGTGCGACTAGCATGGCACACAATGAACAGTGGAAACGTTTCGAAAACTTCATACTTCAAATAGTGGCTCTTCCACTTTATCTCGTTCTATCAGGCGATCGCGTAGGCGTTCTTTGCGATAGCTATCGATTACATATCGACCCTCATCGGCGTCGTTGAGGATCCTTCTTATACCATCGAAAAGTTCCGGACATTCTTCAGGCCCAACCACAGAAGGCATTTTAATTTGATGCTCTACGGCTGCTTCCTCAGGCTGAAACAAAACGTATGCGGTTGTGCTCAGTGTTTAAATGTTCCACCTACCTTAAAGGGTACGAATGTATGAATGGAGAGATGACGACACAAGATCAAAATGGCCGTCTGAACATAAGATTTCACTAAGTTGGGTATATCGAACCTGCCAGGAAATTCTTTTGAACATCGTATTTATTAATGCACTAAGCATGTTCAGAAAACAAAGTCGGACTGTAAAAACTTATTTTTATTTCAGCAAGCACTGAAATTTCAAGACAGACAAGCAATAAGCATGCTACCCATCAACTCGTATCTGATGAGACATGCTACCCGTCGCACATACAAGCCGCCTGACCAAAGGCGGTTAAAGATTGAGTACATAGCTCCCCTTTTTTGGAAAAAGGAGCTGGAGACTGAACTTTCGTCTTAAAAAAGACAGATTATGATTTTTGAGGTCATCATTTAAAAAGAGAACCAGATATCCGACTTATTTCGATATTCGTATACTTCTTTAATATACGTCAAAACAGCAGAATGTTTAAAAGGTAGTTTAATGAAGGACTCCCAGCCACCATTAATGGAAACATCCATCAAAATGCTCGTCGACGAGAAAAAAGAGGCAAGGTAAAAAAAAAGAGGAATGCAATTTACCAAATGAAATGAAATTTGACAAGTAAAAACGGTGGTTCGATTTTGTATAGCGTCCACTGTCCGCGAACAAAAGCTTCGACCATCTCGAAGTGTTCTCACAACGTAATCGATCGGCTGTTTAATACTAGCTGAACAAAGCATTTACTTCAAAGGTGGTTCCAACGACCTCATTCAAGGATTATGAAAGGCGTTTAGGAAATTCGGCTGGAAGAGCTCAGCAAAAATATCGCCTTAACGAATTCAAAGTAAACTACCATTGATAGAACTTCTTCTACTCACCCGACTAGTTTATGCCCTTTGGTATTTGCATAAAATTCATAAAGACATCACTTTTATTCCGAAAAAAAAAATCACTGACAGTCAGGACTTCCATATCATAGATAAATTTCCATCTAAAATTTACTGTTTAAATAAAATTATTTAGAAAAAAAAAAAGAGAGCAGACGAATTCGAATAAACGAGAACCTTGCGAGATTGAGGACAGCATCGCTAATAAATTGCGGAATTGAACATAAATATGGCAGCATTGAATTTTGTGCTTTATGAACCACAACCTTTAATTTTAGGTATAATGAAATACATAACACTCCAAGTGCTTGTAAGAGTAGCGCAAATCATACTGTTTCAACCATGTTATGGATAGATCCCTTTATATATATACGTCGGCAAAACGATCTTCCTTGCAATTCTGATATCTGAGAAGAGTAATACCACATTTTCATAGGTTCTATAGGTTAGGTGCATTCTTTCGCCATATGCAAATATTGCTTAGAGTGGCACTTTGTTCCGCATTTAAACCTAATGGAAAGCACGAATAATAAGAACAGAAAATGAAAAGGCAGAAAAATTAAACCAGCAAAAAACTAAGAGAAACATACCTGCTAAAATGAACATCGAATGCATTGCATGAACTCGCATTTCTGCCGGAACAGTCTCCTCGGCTGCTGCTAATGACTGCGCAAATAAAAGACCACCATAAACAATTGGAAATCGAGGTGAACCAGGTCGCAGATATGTAGACCTAAATAAGCTATCCTTATTTAGGTCTTTATCATTCTTTCAGCAAGGAGATTCAAATGGGTGTTTGCTTGCGCAATTTATCGTTTTTTTAAACTCAGTTTTTAAATATGAAGGTTTAAGCGACATCGGTAAGTGATATAGGGATCGCCGTTACATGGTGCGTATGGTGTAGTGGCACAGTATTAAAATAAAGGCAGTTTCATAAGCGCTGTGCACCCACCTTCAATGCCGCGCACACTTCTGTACGATCAGGACTGGTTGCCGATTAAGTACCGATTAAGTTACTTTTATCATTGTATAGTAGCCCCTCCGGAGGAATAATAGCAATCTTCGTCAAAGGATACACCTTCCTGGCACAGTCATTCAAACACACCCTATCTGTGGGATGTTCAAACGCCAGCACTTCACAAACGACCACCGACTAGTTCAGAAACTATTTCATCTGGTATAGGCAACAAGCGAATAAAATGATACCAGAGCACGTGAAAGAATTCGAGCGAAGTGTTGAGGAATAAGAATGTTCTAAAGCCGTTTCCTTGCATCAACGATGATATAAACAGATTATATAGCAACCTATGAGGAATTTTTCCAGCAATTCAGCATTTTAAATCAAAGCACCACAGAATGGAAATAATCAATATGTGGCAAATCGTCTTATTATCGTCAACATACTATACTGTCCTATTTTCATGCACTAATTGAAAAGTGCTTCATATTGATGATGCGTTCAGTAGAATCTACAACATTCATCGGTAACGAAATCACAATAGTTTTGCAGCGGTTTGCGTCATCTAAAACATTTTACCTCGAGAACGTCATTCCTAAATATCCAGAGGATATCTTAAAGACAAGAATGTCTTAAACCAATCGTTCCTACTATATGTTCATTGAATAAGCTCAAAAGAGATCTCAACCAGTACGAACGCTTTGCTACAATAAAACTTGATGCAATGTAAAACTATTGGAAAGAGGTTGTGAAAAAAGGCATAGCAGCTGCTTGCTTAGAAAGTGAACCTACAATAATATCCCTCATATGAACCACGTGGGTTTCCATCAGCCTTTGAACGACGATCTAAGATGAACGACCTAATCGATATTTGAAAACGATGACATACCTGTAAACATTTTCATCAATTTTTTCCATTTGAAAGAACTTCTCCGCATCGATGGTGATCTTTGATAGCGGTTTATCAGTCATACTGAACGCTCTCGTTCTGCCACTAAATAAGCTGATCGATTCTGAAGATCATATAAACATTCACAGATCAAGGGGGAGTTGGAGTAGAGGTAACGGTATTGAGGACGAATTGCAATAGTGAGTTTCAGCATAAAAGCGAATCAGCAACAACGTTAGCAGTATAAGTCTCAATGAACGTAGCTACATGACCATTCCAAGAAATCATGGCTTGAAGTTTTAGCCTCACTATTTTGGTGTTGCCTTCGAAATTAGTCGCATCTTATTTCTGGATTATTCTGCACAATAAACCGGAGCAGAGGAACCGGATCGTTTATTACCGATTTCCGGCACACATAACTATACAGAGAAACTATATACTCTTCGTCCAACACTAAAAACTTAATAAGTTCAACTAAAGCAAGAATCTTTCCCTTCCACTCGCAGCTTCTTCATCTTGCTTGAGAAAAGATGTAGGTTAAATTTGCGAATACCATAAATGAAGAGTCCCCACATAGTTTTGGACTAAATCAAATCATATGTGGAATTACAATTGAAATACCTCTAAAATTATGAAATTTTCTTGGAAACGTTCCGAATAGAATAGTGCTACCAGTTGTCAGGTATCGGTCATCGACGAATCGCATTAGTATTAGTGGCGCTATTCGCATTCGTTAACACTCTGGCAAAGCGGTAAACTGGAAGATGAACTCTCAGTGAGAAAAACTTTTAGTGATAAGATAACGTTGTGAAGTCATTATGGTATCTTATGATATCATCTCAATGAGTGCGATACATTGGTAGTAATAAAAGTTAAGTTGTGGCGAAATTGTTAAAAATAATGTTAAGATGTAAGAACTTCAAATATGACAATGCAATATTATATCACATATCAGTAAGTTTCCACTTGTTTCCATTTCAA
>JAAVTS010002849.1:11166-24734 GCA_022845575.1 Baylisascaris ailuri
TATGTATATACATAATTCTGCAGCTTTAATTAACTCTCAATCTACTGATTCATTCGCGTGCAGCTGCGACAATTGAAATATAAAACGTAATAACGACAAGATCCAATCGAGACGCTCACCTAAAGTGGAGCATCATGCCGGTCAAGGCAGCAATCACGAATACATACAAAGATCAAACTACGAGTGATCTGAACAATAGAATGCACAAAGTTCCTCAATGGAATGGCCGCCTGCCAATTAACCACGTCTACATAACTGATGCATTAGGGAGATATACCTTTAATTTTCAAGAACGTTATGAAGTTAAGGTATAGCCATTTACATCAAGTATTTTATTTCATCGAATGTTACAACTGAAGGAAAAATAAAAATTCGGGAAAAGTGTAGAAAAATGTTGGAATGTAATAAAGGGAACGAGAAACAAAAAAAAAATGGTGCAAATAGCACAGCACAAAAATACCACAGTATGACCGGTACTAAAAAACCAAAATATCATAAATAACGAAAGCTTTTAGGATGCTTTAGATGCAATGTCTCGATCTCATGTCTTTAAATGCCGCTAAGCCACATCCACGCCCGTCGACGCGACTCACACGTCTCTAACATCCGCAGAGCACGATACGAGACCTGAAACCCACTAAATCGTGGGAAGAACCCACCATCTAAATAACTGTGTACAACGCACACAATAGCAAATGGGTTCGAAACACGTAGTCATACAACCAAAGAAAAAGCGCGATATGATAGGACAGAGAAGAACAGATATCACTGAGGTTGATGCGTGGAATTTGCTGCGCGGTCACTCCCACAACATTAGGCGGGAGAGAGGGTCGCAGCGTGGTCGTGTGATAGTCGCAACGCGGTCGCTCATCACGACAGTGTCCAAACATCATCCTTTGAGGATATAAATTGAAGGAAAAAGCACTTTCGATCAGATCTCATATATAGATTGATATTGGCCACGAAAGTCCACACGAAAAGCTCATGGGTAAACATATTTCTCAACGCTTCTAATGCATTCCATATTACTGCCCTCATAATGTGACCACAGTGGTCACCAGTACTATATGACCGTATGACAATGAATAACAAAAGCTTCAAGAATGCATTCACTGCAATGTTTTGAGTATATATTCAGAATGCCCTTGAATTATAGCTATACCATCGGAAGCGCCTCACAATCCGTTCTAAAAAATTACTGGTGGAAGGATATATGTAGAAGGGAAAAAAGCAGGGGGAAGCGGGGATACAGGCTTTCGTCTGAACAACGGAAGATCGGATTACCCAAGCTCCTTGCACTCTCCAATGCACTCGCTGTCCTCGTAGTAACGATGCCTCCGTGTCTTCATTTGGCTATTCTACGCCTCGTAGTGGAGACCTCTGAATATTGAGCACTCCATCTAGGTTAGGCAAATCTTGATGTCCTTGTCATATTTTCCATCATCTACCGGAAGAAATCGAAAATCATCGACCTCCAACATAATTTTAGTAAAACTTTTCATGGAACATTCGAATATTTTCAGGAAGAAATGCAATTACCACATCTTTGGACAGTCGCTGAAACCATTGTAACCATTCTGATTTTCGTTCCCTTCACGAATTGGGTGATAAACCTTCAAGTTAAAAACGAACAAATTGCATACACCTGTTATGTGATTCGAAATGTTGCCTATAAAGTCACAAAGAGAAGAGGTCGTAGAATATTTAATTTTAGGACAAGTTCCCTACATCCATTAAAGCGAAGTGCCAGTGAGTATTTTTATGCTCTGCTACTTGCATCATTTTTTTTTTTTTTTCGTTTCTTTTATTACCTCTCTATATTTTCCTATACTTTGCACATAAATTTATGTTCCTTCAGTTGTGAAGTTTGATGAAATAAAATAGTAGAAGATATTTGCATGTGTGTTTGCACATGTTGCTAACGTTGATCTGGATGGTTCATATGTGAACCATACACCGAAAGATCCCCTTTTGAGTTACGAACGGTACGCCGTTTCTGCGAGATCCATGTGTAGGCGGATGGAAGCGACGCCGCTTCAAGATCGCTGACGCCGTCTACGCCAAAGATTGCTGACGACCGAAAAACACCTGGATGCCCGGCACCGTCGTACGCAGTCTCACATGACCACGCTGCCACTCTTCTCATCTGGCGTGATGTTGTGGGAACGACCGCGCACAGCAACTCTAATTGCACGCATCGACCTAAGTGATATCTGTTCTTCTCTGCCCTATCATATTACGTTTTTTCTCTGGTTGTACGGCTGGGCGTTTTCAAACCCATTTGACACTGTGTGAGTTGTACTCGGTTATTTTGATGGCTGGTCCGAGGCTGCACCTAGCCCAATTACAGCTAACTCGATTCACAAACTGTTGAGCTATGTGGCATTAACATTACGGTGTTCGCAGATGCTGTGAAGCTAATCGCAAAGAGTGAGGGCAAATTTCAAACCTGTGGGTTTGGCTGCTTTTTAGCTTTTTGTAACGCCGGTTTGTCTATGATCTTTTTGCTTGAGTGGGAGTCTTGTAATTTCATTTTACATTTCATATAAATGAGCGTCATAGGACGTCGTACCAATTCCGTTGTTGTAATACTTTGAAATTATCAATGAAAATAGAGATCTGATCTGAAAACATTTTGCTTTTGCTTAACACTGTTGTGGTAAAAATTATCAGAATTATTCATCATCGCTTTGATTCAACTCACATCTGCTGAAACAAACGGCAGGATTGCATGACAAAAAGCTAATGAAAAATGATCGAGAGTGAAAGTGGTGTAATAGAAAGAAGTGAAAGTTTTTGGCAGCGGGCAAACTCAGACGATAAAATCACAATAACCATTACTAATATGATTTGATTTTGCATAAAATAATGCAAATCTTGTGATGAAGAAGCAGTTTGCTATATGCGTTTCCCTAGTAGAAATGTACCGATGAGAAAAGATGAGCAATTTACAAATGTTTCAAGTTTCCGTGGAACGAGAAGCGTTCAATTTCTGTTGTTGTTGCATGCAGTTTTGTGCAGAGAAAATAATAAAGGAAATGCTGGTTGTTGTTGATTTATTCATGTATTGGTTACCTTGCAAGACTAGGCGCTTTATGCGATATTGCAAATTCCCTTTGCAAAAGTGCTACGTAGCGGCGTAGTGCCTAAGCACATGCACGAATCGCTGTTGTCTATATGGTAGTTTTAACTTGGGAGCTACTGGAGTCACAACTGTTTCTAGGAAGAAATCGAAGCATAAAGAAGAAACGAGTAAAGTTTTTAGAATATTTTTTTTTTCGGCNCGAATAATTCCCGTCCAGGGAACTTTTTCGGCTTTTCGACGATTCCGATAGTCTGTATCTATTCAGAAAGGCAGTGAGAAACTATTAGAAAATATCAACATTTGTTATTTGAAGTTGGAGATCTGGAAAGCGGATCCAAAATCCGTGAATTCGAGCACTAGCGAGATTCAACCACCGTTTTCCGCCTTGCGGCACGCGAGAACACCATATTATGCTATTTCTTATTTCGTCGTTGTTCAGGCGTTTAATATTTGTTGTTTACTGTTTGCCTTATCGCAAAGAAGTAAATAATTTCCATCGATATATTCGTCATCGATTACAAATCCGATGACTGTAACCTAAGCAGAGCGTTGAGGGACTTCGGGTTGTGCTACATTTTGCAGACATATCCTTGCAGGCTGGGCCACGTTCTTTCGCACCCGGCATCGTCCCATCTCCCTCTGGCCCGACCTCGGTAACCAGCCAGCACACATGTCACGTTTCTACCGCAGCACTTATCCGGTTGTCTGTCTCTCCACCTCGTAAAAGTCGGTGAGGTGCCATCCTCCCACCTCCATTCGTTGCCTACTTTGCGAAGTCCAATCCAGTAGGTTTCTACTCCATCAACACTTGCGAGAACTGAAATCAACACACTTTCCGATTTCGCACTGCTATTAGCTCACTCTATTCAGTGTGATGTCAGGCAGTTATGGCAACATTACTGATTGCAACAACTGAAATTTAAATGGCCAAGAGGCCTGATCAATCAAAATGCGTTTTCCAATTACAACCAAATACACCTTTCTCTCAACATACCATCCCCTTAACTCTTCTTCGAGTAGTTTGAAGAATAAGTTACTTTTCTGATAACTTTCCCTTTTATGAGCTTTCTTCTAAATACAGTTCTCCAAAGAAAGCTGCCTGATAATATTCTTCGTGATCTGTAGCAGTTCTCTCACAATATTCTCTCCATTCACAACATTTCTCTGGTTAATTTCGCCATAGACTTGAACGTATTCGCTGATAGTACTAGTATCTCAATGGCTAATTCATTCTACGAAAGATGTAACTCTCAGTAACGGGTACAGCTGAGAAATTCAGTTATTGTATTTATGGCTAATTAGTAATAATCACTTACAATCCACTAGTTGCGCTTCCCTCTCCGATCCAAGCGACACCATGTCTGCGCCAAATAGCTGGCAGAAACGACGGGCATTTGGGTAAATGGATGCTCCAGGAACCTGAACGCTTCCAGCGGTACTGATATGGATATAAACAAAAGCGTATAACCTACACAAGACTTTTACTCATGCAGTTCGTTTCAGTTCAAGTCGTTGTTCATTCACGTGACGAATGCGACTGTTTACGCATTAGAAAAAAAAAAAAAGAAGACGAAAAAGTGGATCAAGGAAATGTGAGATCACGGAATCACACTACGATCAATGCCATGGTTAAGGTAAACTGCTTTTCAGTATTCCGGTGCTTTCTGGAAAACTACATATAAGCCTTATCTGATGCTGCTTAGATATCGATTTTCTTTGCTTTCAGAAACTCAGCCAACCATTTTATCGAAGTCTAATTTTTTTTTCAACTTCTCCACGTTTCCCGATCTGTTTGTTTGTTTTTTTTTTTTTCTGCTGTAGGCGCTTCTCCACTTAACAATTTCGTACTCCGGCGCAATTAAGCTTTTCAAATTCTGCGAGCGATATGTGCAAATTTCCAGGACATAATCCGAAACGATTCGTTTGGTGTCCAAATTTTCTTCCTGTTCGGATCAGCAAAAATTTGAAGAATCGAGAGCGATACATGAGGAATAGAACTTACGACAAGGTAGCAGATTCTCCCGACTCTTCTCCATCCTGGCGGGCATTCTGCAATTTGCATGGAAGCTGATAGCTGAATATAAACATCACAATGCTGAGAGGCCAAACTAATAGAAATTTTTACGTTACAAACGAAGAAGAGATTAATGTACAAGAGCTGATTGACTCTATTTGCATAAACCATAAACATTCTTGAAGATGAAGGCTTTTGAATCTCGTATGATCTCAATGTAGATTGTGATATTCTTTACATGAGTTTTTTTTTGAAGTTTGATTTAGCAACAGCTAAAATGCACAGTTATTCCCAAAGTGAGACTCGTAACAGCAGTTTGTTATTGTGACTATTTGACACCGTCGTATTACAGTAGAGATAGTCTTTCAAAGAAAGAATTGGGAATAAATTAGAGCTTACGTCTTTGTGCCATAGTTGTTGTTATCTGCAGGGCTGCAATGATTTTCGATTTGTTTATTTACAGTCATTTGTTTCATACTGTATATAATGTATTGCGTGATAAGCATAAGCAAAAAGAGCAACTTAATGAGTAAAGGAAGTTGCTATAAGGTGAAGGTAATCTTGGAGAGATGAAAGTGACGGTACCACTCATTGAAATCTACAATGGTCAGAGATATGCGCTCAGCTAGTATCCTCAACAATCTCGTTATTTCCCTTAAGGTGGCCGCTTTAATTGTGAAAGACGTGGAGCGCGAATTTTATGTGAGCTGCTGAACCAGGCAACATTCGGGAATACAAGGGGGAGGGGGAGAGAGGAAGGGGACGAATGACGATCCCCGACTATTCCCATTCTTGGCCTTTAAGCATCTCTGATGCCCGTTTTAATAACTCTAAATCCAACGACTTCGCTTCTATTCAAAAAGAGAGAGAGCTATAAAGAACTTTCTCGATGAAGGCAGTAACCCACCAACGAAGGCGATGCAAACTGTGAGGATGGTGGTAGAGGACATCACGGAAAGTCGTTGACTTCCAAAATGATTTATTGACTCGAACATCGCACTATATATTTTATAGTTTTGCACTTCACAGATATGCGTATTTGGAAATTTTTTTGCGAAGAGTAGGGAGTAAAGGAATTGCATGATGCATCATGTATATTGACGTCAAATGTATGTGATGCTGCAGAATATGGGTCTCTGTTAAATTCTTCCGAAAAAAATTGAAAAATATATTAATAAGTTGATCGCAGATTTTTGCTTCCTTTTTTTTTGTTCACAGATAAAGTACAAATAATGAAATTCGCCTCGATGCTGATTAATCCTCACAGCTGCGAAGTTTTCTGCAAATGTGACTGCTTGTTGATGAGATGACAGTGAGCATCTTTCACATCAATGAACGATCATTTTTATGTCTATTCAATGCTCATACCTTTTACATTTTAATAGAATATGAGGACTATTACTCTTATAGTAGCGACTAACTTTCTAAATAAACTTTTATATGAAGAGAGGAGTGGGAGGGAGGGGGAGTATTTGCCTCCAAGAAGGCACTATGATGTTACCGTGAATATGCGAACATCCTGTAAAAGAAGGACGGAAGAACTGCTTGTCCAGTTCCTCACCTAAGCGCACCGAATGACTCCGCCACAATTTTCTTCTGGCAAAATTTCCAATAGCTCATACTGTGAAGGATTCAGAACAACGAGTAGCGGTATTAGAATCACCTGCGTGACCTTGTTATCGCATTTCCTCTATGCTCTTCACTTTCCAATCTGCTTCATCAAAGTTTTGGAAAATTTGATGGAGTTCTGATTTTGGGTTTCGTTGACCCCCAAATGCGTCAGACTTTACTGATGGACTGCAGAAATGAGTTCATCTTTATGTTTGCTGGCTCAATGCCTTTATTGCCAGTCGCAGATTACATAATGTTCCTTCCGTTCAAAGCATGCAGCAAGGCAACAATAACGAGTCTGTCTCATGCAAAACAAATCACGATTTCTCTCAATGGGTGGGACAAGGTGATCTGTGGCTGAAGTCCTCGGAAAGACTATCACCAGGAAACGAACAGTTTCTCTTTCGAAAAAAATTCACGATTCTAGTCGACCTATTAGTAAAATGTTTTCGTTTCTGCAAGAAGTCAGGTTAGATAAAATTGCACTAATGAGTGGATTAGTTGTCGTATTGCGCAAACTAGATTAGTCCTTAGACTTGCAGCTGGCAAAAGTAGCTGAATAGGAAATCGCTCGTTGGCATTGTTTCTTCTTCTCGTTTGTCTCGCTCGTTGATATGATTTTCGAGTCGAGTAGCAATAAAAATTTCCCAAAAAGCCGATATCTATGTCGTGTATGAAAAGCCGATTATTTGCTATGTTGCATGAAAACAATGAAAACACTTCTTATGCAATTATGGAAGAGAAAAAACTACAGCTCAGTTATATGTGTATATACGGGCTTTATTTATTAAGCTGATGATAACTCTTTATTCAAGGTGCCGTGTGTTTTTTTTTTTTTAAATTAAGGTTGTTCAAGATGTTCAAGTGCATGAATATTCAATTTTCATGTTTTGCTTTATTAGCAAAAGTTTTTGAGATCGTATAGCATTGTAAGCGGAATGATTTCGCTGACGCCACGTGGGACCACGATGGCATCTTACACAAAATTAAGCGGATTTTTCATCGGATACACAAGAATAGCCTTCAAAGTGCAACCGTATCATCATTGTTCAATGGGGGAAAGCGGGAAAATCACTATGAAGAACTATGATGCACCCAACAATTGCCAATGGAATAAAACACCTAATAATTTTGCAAGGTGTCGAGTGGCGCTTGCATGATAACAAAAGAGCAGGTGACGAGAGGGCGTTTAAAAGACCGAGAGGCGCCCGCCTTTCCTCGTAACGTCATAATCAACGTGCAGATGGGTCCTCGACCGAAATTTCACACCCATCTTTCCCCCACTCCCCACATCCCCATTTCATTGTCACCTGTTCAAATTTTTCATGCATCTCTGCATTATCTCCGACAGAACCTTTTGCAGAAGCCTTTGGAGAGTGCAAAACGATACAGCAAAACTTGATTACGTATGCAAATGAGTGATCGGTTTATGCACACTTTTCTTCTGCCATTCTTTGCAGCGAGCGATACATTAGCTACTGCGAGCGTGCGAACTATAATCTTTTCCATGGCCTGACCGTGCACTAAATGTGAGCATTCTATCCGCAGGGATTTCTCGTTGCGATAATTTCCACTCATCACATTTTCTTTCAAAGAGGAATATATCAGCATGGCTCAACGACCTGAAGCTGAGCAATCGACGCGAAGTAAAACTTCCGGAAATTCTTTTTAATCTTTCGCCTTGAGGTGAAAAGCCTTATCAAAGATATGGGGATATGGTGTCATAGCCACGTTTCAAATTGCAATTCAATATTTCCAACTTTTCTTCTAACTGTTCACTCACTTTTTCATCCACTGCAATCATTTATAAATAAACAGTTGCAATTCCCTTTTCTGATAGACTTTAGAACTTAGATTTTTATTAGATGCGGTTTTTTCCACTTCCATTTTTTTTATTTCCAATATATTTCTAAAGAGGATACGGCTCGATTGCTTTTCGCCATGCTTCCTACCACTTGTTAAAGCACTTATCATTAAATAAGTGTGCAAATGTTTTAATCGTAGTTAATTGCTGATAAGTTTTAATCATTTACAGCACAAAATCAATTAGTTTTGCTTTTCTGCTTTTGAACGTTTTTGTGATGCTTCAAGCATTTCATCCTGAAGCTTCTCCATTATCGTCAACCTGCGATGAGTGCGGCCGTCCCAATCGAAACTGTAATATATCGCGATGAAATTCGATATTTCAAAAGTCCCACTCAAAACAACGATTTTGTATCAAGTAAATGCCATCTCAAGCTTTCGCTCAGAACGATAAATGACTCATAAAATTGTCGCACAAAGCAGATCTTTTGAGTGAAAACGATTTGCATCACCGTTGTTCCACAGATTTCCAAGAGGGAGGATATTGGAACCTCGATTCAAGAGAAGGATGCAACTATATTCCTTTATTGCCATTTCCACATCTCATCTCCTCCTTTTCTTTCTGGCGCCTTCCTCATTCCACTCCCTAGCGTGAATTTATATCATTGATAATTTATGATTGCTTCTCACACAAGAGCCTTTTTTGAGAAATAATAGGAAAAATGTGGAGAAACGATGCCAAATTTAATTTTAAGATATTTCTATCTATAAAGCATGAAAGGCTCTTTATAACTTACAGTACTGTGTTTCGCTTGAAGTAATCGTCCCGGAGGTGTCCCCATGACATTGGGGGTATGTCTGCAAAGAAACATAACCAAGTGATTAATTTTATCCTTGAATGTTATCCTTGGATCCGCAACCATCAAAATTCGCTAATAAACAGAATATATGAAAATGTTTTCAAAAATAGTCAAACTTCGAAGAATCCTTCCATTTGAATAGTACTCCATTGAAATGTAGCTCACAACTAAGGTTTCCGAGGTCAATATCCCATGAAAGAGTGCATTATTCGTGTGTAGAAGAGAATTTAATCTTTCCATTCAACTTAAGTCTGTTCACTGTATTCATTGAGGTATTGAAAGCTTGTCCATCTTGAGAAAGTTTTCCAAAATTTTGATTTACGCATGGTCCAGTGATTGGCCAGCGTCTTTTTGGGGAATGTGGTGGACATAGTACATTAAGTGCTAGATATTATCGCGGTTAGCGACTTCATAAGCTCATTACCTAGAGTGTAAATCGCATTTACGGGTACTATGGCGTACTTCGACCAGTAAGTCTTGATGGGTCATTAATTTCGATTGCTGCGAACAATACAAATATGCGCCATTCATATTTATGCCTAATATATCGTCTATCAGCAAAACACATTTTTAATTACTATTACACCGGATAAGTGGTAGTTGTGACACCAAGCAGATCTGCATATTTAATGCAACTTTAATGTAGTGGTCACTCACTTCATCATCAAGAACAGTTATGTGAAAGTTGTGTGGCATACATTCATTCTATGCAAATTCGTAAATACTCAAAGCGGTCACGTTGCTGGTCATTTATTTTATAGCACGCCCAAGTGACCCGCTAAAAATAGTGTATTTAAATATGGGATTCGGGTTTTTCTTATCATGTTTTATTTCGAAGGTGATAGAAATTGATTTGTAAACTCTTTGGAAGATAAGACATGACCAATTTGATGCTACTTTCACATCTGATGTATTTACTGATTTAATTTTGCAAAATAATATGGTGATCTGCCTGCATAATTTAAGTCATAAAAGTTGCATAATAGTCATTTCATCACTACTAAATCATAGATCCTTCTTTCGAAAATATTCTGTGAAGTTTTTGCCCATCTATTAAAAAAATTCAATCAACAAATTCTAGTAATTATTGGAAACGAAAATTTGTTGAGTAAATATTACTATTTATTGCTTTGGATTTCCCCTACTAAGTAGAGGAAGAAAATTGCCATACTTTTATTAATTCGAATTTCGACTTTCGATAAACTCCACCACCCAATAAAGATAACACTACTCAACCATGCGGTCGCTATAAAGATGAATGGATAAACCTCATATGCATGACCAATTCTTCCAAATATTGCCCTAAAAGAGTCCTTTTTTGTTTTTGAGTTTTATTTTAGAAAATTCTTATCTAATTAAGAGTTCTCATTCTCATTTAGGCATTATGCTGGTCATCATAAGTTGCATGATTGTTGATTACTGCATAAACTGAACATATTTCACTAATATTTCACTATAATGCGAATGTTATTATTCATAGAACAATCGGAACAACTTTTGGTATAGTAAACGTATAGAAATGAGCGCACTAATAGCTTATTTCATAGAGCGAGAGTTGGGCAATTTATCCAAAAAAAAGATTCAATCGTTGTTTGATTCAGCAATTTTTTTGATGAAAAGCGCCATATGAGTATGCGACCATATGATATGTTGTATATTCACTCACTGTTGTTTTGTTCCCTTTTGTATGCATACGCTTTTTTTTTTTAAATTATTTGCCAGGCTATTCATTGAGATGTATACGAAGTTTTACAGCCACTCATCCGCCTGACATATGAATTTGCATATATAATGACCTTCACCTATAGAGGAAGTTTCATCCTCTGCTCTAATATCAGTTCATAAAGTTCACGAAATAAGTATTCCTCACCGTGTTGGTGTATCACCTCGCGTTTGTGGAGGGAATCGGGGATCACGTGACCAATATCGCTCATAGCTAAGATGGCCTTTTTCTTTGGGCTTAATCTATAATCATCTCTATTTGGTAATTCATTTAAACCACTTTATTAGCTTTTTTTTTTTCTGAACCTCTCCTATCTCGACTGATATCAGCGCTCCCCACCTTTGAGACTCCTCGAAGACATGAGGACAGTAAACTTCATCTCTCATATCATCTCTCTTCCGCCCTTCCACCTATCTCACCTTTCTCCATCTTCGTTAGAGTGTTCAAGGTGCGATTATCGAAGGCGAAGGTTATAATCCTTTTTTTCACTGTTGCAAAACATTTTCAGAAAAACTTAATATGAGGATGAAGTACTCAAGTCGGACTTTAAAATTTGCGAAGAAGTTTGAGTCTTTGATGTTTTGAATTCGGTGGCATCGTTGTCATAAAAAATGATAACTTCTTCCTTTTTTAACATCTCACCGTAATTTGCATATTGTTCATCACATCTACTCGAAAAAAATTCAAATAAATGTCCACTCTTAACGAATACTTTTTGCCTGCACGAATATTTTTTCAAACTTCAAAGTTCCTGCACGAAATCCGGGAGGTTGCATATTGTAGATGACAGCTGAAAAGCTTAGGACACCGGACCTTGAAAGTGAGGACCTATGGATTTCAAGCTTCCTCGATTTTTGGATACCACTGAAATCGGTATCTTAGATGAACAAGCAATTCTAAATCAATGTCAACAGCAATCTTGCCTGTTAATAACCGAAGAATTGAGCAAATCACCCAATATATAGCATTATTCAGCTCAATTCCACTGCCTTATAATAATCAAAGAAAAGCTGTAGATTACTTGTACTTTTGCTGGTGGTGGAATTACTTGTAGTTCCGGCTTTGATGGTGGGAGCACAGTTTGACGACTTGTGAAACGCGCAATAAGTAGAGGTCTTGAAAAACGACTAGGACAATGATGAATTAGTAGATGTGAGAGTGACATTAGTAAGTTATTCTGTCGAATATCTGAAATATAAAACGCTCTTAGTGTTTGGTAAAAGAGAAAAAATTATCGTTGCTGCAATATTTGGTTTTACAAACGTTTTGAGAAGTTTGCAAGCGTATAATCTTGAGACAGAAATGGCAAACATCAACAAAGACAACCGTCTCCACTTGGAGACTATTGGCTGCAATAATTTGAAATTGATCGAAGTTTAAGATATGAAAATTTGATTAATTCATTCATTTAAGAAGCGTTCTGGAGGAAAATAGCTTCTTATTATATTCAATAATGAGCAAGAAATAGATCATTGTCGACTCATAGGTAATCATTCCTCTTCGTTCAAAGCAAAATTTCATCCACGACAATTTAGTGACTACTAAATATAAACGAAGGGCTTCTGCATAACACTATACATTATATAAAGGCTAAGCACCGTACAGAGCGTGCTGCAAAGTGCGAATGGGAGGTACACGTCGTCACAAGAATCAAAAATTAGCGGAATATTTGTATTACCTCATGAAGCAGAAAATGAATCCAGCGGCTCCAATAGAAACGACCGAAAAACCGCCACGTTAGACTCTTAAATGAGACGAGCTTTCAACAAACGTCAGCATTATTGCAATGAGGATTCAAAAAGTCGTAAAAGTGGCGTTAATCTGCAAATATTTGACAGATATATGCAAACTGAAGTAATATCAGTGACTCAAAAAGGAAACTGCATCTGTAGCCTCAATGTTTTTACATGTTTTCATGTGCAAACTTTTATATATGTGCTAAAAATTTTTCACATTGTCTCTTTCAGTTGTTTCAACTGGCTTTCAAAAGAAGCTATGACCATAAAAGTTATGCAACCTTCACCGTTGACCAAATTTGCCTTCTACGCTGAGGCATAATTGAATGCTCATGTCCTGTTTGTTTTTCATAGAGAAGTGATTGAGCCAATCGGCCTGTGGACCATCGGAAAACTATTCCGAGAACCAAAAAGCTAAGAAGTAAACACCACACTATCTTGAATGCTCATTTTTCTAACTATTTCCTCCTTCTTCAATATAAGATATTTTGCATAAATTATATATATACGTAATAAGTTATGATATTCAAATTTATTTTCCTCATATTCGCCTTCAACTTCACAAAAAGCAAAAATCGGTTATCACTTTCAATTGGATTATGAAAGTAGGCGGTTTTATTGATTCATTTCCTGTGAAAATTGACCGATATTATTGGTCACTTTTTCATTGTTGAGGCAATTTTGTTTGATAGTGGAAATGAAGAAGTTGTATATAAGATTTTGATGATTCTATGAA
>JAAVTS010002850.1:10483-24696 GCA_022845575.1 Baylisascaris ailuri
TCTCTCTCTCTCTCTCTCCGCATGTGCATAAATCTCTCAAAGAGTGCCAACTTATGAGCAGTTTGAAGCTGTCTTCTGATCGCATAGACATTGCGAAAAAATCGTTGCACATCGTATTTATAATCTTTATGAACGCAGACAGCACAAAATAATATGCATAAGCGGAAGTGCATTTGAAGCACATGCAGCACATATCAAATTAGATAAATTTCATAAAGAATCGAGGGTACAATTCGAATGGAAAATATACGATAAAAAAAAGAGAAAAAAATTATGGTCTTTAGGTTTTGCATTTACCTTCACTATCTCTATAGAATGAACGCTTTCGAATAAAATGTTTCTTAAAGATGAAACGGGAAAAATGAATGATAAATTCATTTCCAAACGTTTCATTAACATCGACTCAATGAGCAATTGTAGAATAAGGAGAATAACCACGAGTTCATTCATAGAGTTCATTTACATCGAAATCATAGAATTATAAAAGAAAACTGGATAGAATGCTGATTGGATGAGTTCCTTTATATATCTCTTAGCAAAGAATTCACTTATGCAAGCGCTATCGTTTCTAGGCGGGCTATTTGTCGCTGAATTCCTTACATACCGTACATGGAAGCTCTCCCACTTCTCATCTATCTACTCCTGGTCTCATCATTATTCCTAAACATCGAGGACGATCCCAATGAACTCTCTCAGCCAGATTTCCCTTGAAACTTTCTGCATATGAATTGAACTAAAAACGACGAAGTAAATGTTTCATCAATGCTGTTTCCTTCTTCCAACTAAATACACAAACTGTGAAAGAAGATCTAATTTTCTCATCGGTAGACGTTAGGTGGCCTTGAGTGATTTAATTAAGTCAAAGCATTTCAAGAAAACGATGCACAACAATGATGCCTCATTTAATGACCATTAGATGCTAAGCTTAATTGCTGCATAAGGAGTTGCAGTGGTAGCGCAGCTCGGCTTAAAATTTAAGGGTGAGAGGGAGCGACCACGACTGATTCATTTTCAAGACATGAAGTGAAGGAGGTAGGGGGAGTGGCACTTTAGAGGATAGAACGGACCATCAGATGCTCTCAAAGTCTTTGACGTACATTCATCTTGTATTGAATGAGACAATCAAGCAATTTCGGATCTCCCAATATAAATATCAAATTCTAATATTGCAATAGATAAAGATACTACCAACGTATTTTGCATATTCGTTTGCAGGATGGAGATAAGAAAACGATAATGCAAATAAATATTGCCTAATCCACCTTGAAAGCTGATAGAACTGACCAAGGAGCGATATTTCAATGGATTTATTTTTCGATAGTTAGGAAATTTCAACGAAAATATTGAAGAGAGGAAGTGCAAAGTTTAGAATGGAAAATGCGCCTGATAGAATATTGGAATTTCGATTCTAAGCGATAATACATGTCTTCTGTAGATCGATTCTCTAAGAAAATATTGTAGTAGAGGCTTGAAATGGATATTGCCAATTTATGTATGTCTCAATATCATGTTATATCATGGTCCTGAAATATCATTGTTAAAGATCGTAAAATATCCACAAACCTGCAAGAAACGGAAGATAGTGATCGAGAACTGTTGAGGTGTTATCGTCTTCTTCAAATTCTTCGGATGCATGAGTGCTCATTGATCGAGTATCGACCTCACCCAATGCTACCGTTTCCAATTTTGTCGCTACCTCATCATTCTTGTTCATATCGTCGATTGAGCTTGCCTCGTTCATACTGTAGATAATTTTATGAGACATTTAGTGGCGAATCTACAGTTTTCAATAGGGAATGGTAGGAAGCAATTCGGATTTGCAAAATATTGGCGTGAAAATTCGGTTACCATATACGATTTCATTAGTTAACTTATCTAAATTTGAAAAATATAAACAAAAGAGATGCTCATTTATAAGCGATAGCGTTCATAGCGCTTGTAATTTCATGACATAAACTGACCATTACATGGCCAACTGATCATTTTAGAATATGAATCAATTTGATGAGACGCATTCTTTCGTTCACAACAACTGTGACGAAGATGGCGAAAATGATAGGAATACGGTATCAGAAAAATACGAACAATCGTGCCAGCTGGAATGCCTCAAAGTGCAATTATATAGTTAATNNNCTCAAAGTGCAATTATATAGTTAATAACTTAATGAATTAAGAAGAAATCAATTTCCAGCTGACCATATAAATGAACTTTTATATTTTGATTGCAAGAAATAGTTTAGTTGGTGCACACTTGCAAAAATCATCGCTAAGCAACTGTAATATATCGAAATCTCGCGCATGTCACTGTCATATTTTCTATGAAACTGGTGGCTGCCACTAATTTATTTATTGCTCTTCTTCTATAAAGCAACTGGCTTCATTGCTCTTCTAGTTCTTATGGACACTTTCAAGTGGACGATTACTAGACCATCATCGCGATATAGATTTTTCTGGTCCAAAAATTTACTACGAAGAATGAAATACCTTTCCGCTGGAGGTGCTGGANGGTTAATCAGCTGCCAAAACCTATTAACAATTTAAAAAAAAAGAAGCAAACAATACGCTTTCCAATTGAATCAATCGACTGCGGCAGTTCTAAGCCAAAGATTTTGTTTCCTATATATGATTAGTAAGTGACAGAAGAAACGCTTGCAAATTCTTTAGTTCTCGTAATGAGTACCACAAAAAGAAGGTGGATGAATTTTAGATAACAATCTATCTCATGATATACATAACACTAATAAAATTTCATCGCCATGACTTTTGCAAAGATCTAATTAAAAAACTTCCGCCAAACACAATAGTAAGCCTAAAAAATTAGCGAAAATTTGAATCTCTCGGATGAAATGAACAATACTTAAGAGTTTCACCATAAAATTCAATTAGCCTAAGGAGTGGCGAAGTTAATCTGGGAGGTAACACGACGTTGCCGACATTGTGGACTTTTGCAAGCGTATTTTTTGAAGTGACCAGTAGTATTTTCAGCGAGTTTTTGTCTATGTTGCAATAACTAATACCGTTGCTCCATTCAGCTCTGTAGCAGTAATTATGAAGAAGATAGTGAAATGGTTGAATCTCAGCTGAGAATCTTCAACTTTTTCACCGCAATTTTTTTTTATTTGAAAGTTGGCGAAAGCTCCATCAAACATTCACACGATAGGAAGAAATCTTGAAAAATACTTCAGGTTACACTGAAAAAGAAGTCTAATAAATTTAAAATACCCACAATGCAGTGCCACATATTAGACAAGTTTTCAACACTTAAACTATTAGAGAAGATCTAAAGATCGTCTCATGCGTGGATCGTCAAATAAAATAGATCAGTTTTTTTGGATCTCCAAAAATTTTTACATTTTGCATGCCTTTCTTCTAAAAATTAAATCGTTTCCTATCGTTTCCAACAAATGCCAATTTTTGAAATTTTCAAACGCTAAATAGCAGTCGAATGATTGTAAAGAATGACACATTGTATTCTAAAAAAACGAGCATAATAATAGAACTTAAAGAACCTGATAGAGGGCTACTATTTCTTAGCATCCTTTTCGCGAATCTGATATCCTCTCTCTCAATTATACCTTCAGCTTCTTCGCTTTTCTCGGATCGTGGCGATTGAGGACAACGATGAGTGGATCTTTCTGCATCGGAAATCTGAAAAGCAGAAAGAGCATTGCATCAAAAATACAATCTGTAAATCACCTAAAAAAAAAAGAAAGTTTGCAATGTTGACGAATTAAGCACTTGTTGTGCAAAAAACTTTTGAAAGGAATAAATTCATGAGGAGGTGTAAGGAGGCAAAGAAGCTCAAGAATTTTCGTTTGAAACAGATGAGTAGCCAATATTGGCATCTATTATCGTTCATGATGAACTGTAGCTTCAATCTGTTCAAAAATTCAGCATGCAAATATTTACATCTCATCAGTGTGAAATTAAATTCTGAAATCAAAATTGAAATTCCGGAATAATATTCTGGAATGTGGACCGGAAAAAATTCTCGAATAGCCCAAAATCAATAATTCCGCAATATTCTCTGAAGGTATGATGTTTGCGAGCATCCATTTTTGAAATGTATTTGTGATCGATTCTGTGTATCGATTGGATAAGCTGATCAATGAAGTGATCAACTTCGCAAGAAATCGATGGATATTATTGTTAGCTTTTGTTAAATCGAGAGTCATGGATCGATAACGGTTGATGAATCGACATCTTTACTTAGTGAACGGAAAATTTCATCACTGGTTCCTTAAGGCATTCATGTAAGTTCAATATTGAAAAGATTACTTAAATCAACGACGAACTAGCCACAAAAAAATCAACTTTTCTCAGCATAAGTTCCAACTTGGTGCTATAAAAGTGATTGCAGATTTGTGATTTAAAGCTACCGCCTTTCTCACGAATATTTATAAATGAACTGATTTGTGCTGAAAAGCTTTTAGCGCTGCAAGTATACTGCTATACCTATAGGGAATTCTCTGTCAAAGACAATTTTGTTTGAGTGGTGCTTAATGGTGAAAACCTATTTAAAGTAATATTGCCGACGAGTAGGGCATAAAAGCACTATGTACCATTAGAGTATAGGATGCTGAAATTAGCTTTACTTGGATTTACTTTCACATGAGTTATATATCGAATTAGATGAAAATCGAACCCAAATGAAAGTAGAGAGGGAGCTAGGTGAATCGTGTAGATATTATTCTTACCTCACCTTACCCCAACTCCATTCTATACTTATATTTTGCCCTCATAAGTTTAAATATCGAATATAGCAATTGATGAGCGTGTATGACTTCACCTCTCTTCCCCTCTCCCTGTCTTTCAATTGGTCTCCTCTACTTCGCCTCATTTCATATACATACGACATTTTTCCACAGAAAGGGAGATTGTTTCATATTTCATATATACGATGGCATTTCATTTGAATACCCATATAAACAGACCAAATATGAAATGCTAAAAAAACTTTTATTGTGCGACCTACATGAATGATTACTGCATGAGGTTGCAATTGCTTGTAGAAGTGGAAAAGATTTGAAGTTAACACAATAGCAAAATTTTCACAACAATAAAAGAGAAACAAGTTGGCCGACATGCTTTCTTGCTATCTCATTTAATGCGGCAAAAAAAAGAACCATAAGTTTTCATCAGTATTTAAAGTATTTAATATTATTTTGGCAGAGATAAGTGGTACTTCTCAAATAGGCTTCCCAAATATGAAATATTACCATTTACTAGCATACTCCACAATAAGGAGAGCGCCTAGTTAATCTCATGCTCGCAGATCATCAATCCATTCTCATCTACCGTCCTCCTTCTTCTCGCAGGCTAAAGGTCGACTTTCATTTCTTCTGAATGAATGATTAGCCGATAAAGCGGGTCACCTGTCTTGCGACATCAGGTAGCGAACATTGAAAGTCGTCTTCATCCTCATCGCTTTCCGTCTCAAACGAGTTCTTATGATTTCGCATTGAAATTGCACGACGGCTAATTTCATGATAAATGCGTAAATTAAGGCCGAGTTGAGGACACGAAACTGCAATGAATCACATTCTAGATAAACTGAGCGATTCGATTCGACGATACAGTAGTTTGATCTGATGATAATGTTAGCTGATCAATCAATACACTAAGAACATATGCGAATTGGGCGATGTGATCTTATTATTAAACGTAATGATAACTTAATGAAGTAGAGTGCGTACGGGAGCTTCACAACGTAAAGCAGATTGAGGTGGAACTTGAATTGGAATGGATATATTGAAAATGTCCCATTTATCTGCAATCTGAATGGACAATATGATCAATTTAACAAGTTTTAGCAAATCTCCCAACATAATTTCGGGCAAAATTGAGCACTGATTAGAGAGATGTTTCGTTCGATTAAGAAATGAAAGAAAATTGCAAGCTCCACTAATAACCTTAAAAACAATCTGTTTCCCATTAGAAGTGTAATATGGGTAAATTCATTCCCAAGCAAGCAACGATAACCTCTTTATTGAATCGGGTATGCTTTATGTTGTTTCATTTATTCAAAGGCTAGCAACAATTGTTGTCAACGATCCAGATTCATTAAGCCAAGATGCATTACATATTTGTGAATTTCATTCCGAATGTCATAGCTATAGCATAGATACAGCATAAGTATAAACAGTTCATAGAGAATAATTCACTGAATGCCTACGATACTATTAGTTCACGCATATCAATGATGTCTGTTATGAATGTTCAAATGTTTTGCGTAACTCTTACTTTTTGTGAATTACTCAACAAATGAAGTAAACAATATAAATATATGAGTAAACAAAGCAAACAATAGTTGAATTTCATGGTCATTTATGCGCTTATCCACTCTCCTTCATTCGCCAAAACATCATAGTGCCATTTCTTAGGTTTAACATTACCCAACAATCATTTCTAAAATATGGTAGGTTAAATATTGCTTACAGTTACTTCACGTTTGATAAAAAAATGTCGCAAATAAAATCTGAGCCGCTTTATTTTGCATATAATAAATAATACATCCCAAGCCTTATCAAAAAACCTTTTGAGTTTGAATATTTCAAAGATTTCTTAGCTAACTGAATTGGAAATTTCAAAATAAGGAATTAAAAGAATACACTTACTAGTACGTCGAAGTTGGCCAATTTTCGATAGTTCATTGATGTAAGCTTTTAATGGGGGCCTTTCAATAACGGCCACTGTTTCACGTCGCTCATTTCTTTCGCGTCCTTAACAATGGATATGTTCAAATTGAAGAAAAAAAAATGATTAGTATAATAAAAATAAACAAAGAGAAGTGTTTGATGAGGAATCAATAATCGTCTAAAAGCACTGTCGCTAAATTTCTATCTCAAACAATAAAGCCTATCTAGATCCTCAACAATAATTTGCTTTTTCACTCTATACATGAATCTCCCATCAGTCTGATTTATGACTATAAAAATTGGAAATAATTCATAACTGCAGAAATCCCTATAAAAAACGAACAAAATATATAAGGGAACAAACGTGAACGTATTAATAAGCAAAATTGAAAATGAAGGCACATAGTGGAATTTTTGAAATTGTGCGAATTGAATCACAAAAAATAAACAAAAAATTTCACTATGTTGACTAAAGAATTTCACTTCTTTTGTATTTGATTTGAAATGAACCCCAATGATAGATTAAAAATTGAAAATTTTAGAAAAAAATTTACGACATAAATGTCTTTGTGAAGTATGTACGTATCGGCCTATAAGCTTCTTCCGCAGTTTCAACTTTTGAGTAAAAAAAGAAGCAACCAAGATGCAATAAGTTTCTGTGTTTCAATTATTGCTTTTATAGAAGTGAGCTTCCTACTATAGAAGTTAAATTCCCAACTAAATAGAATCCTAGTCGAAATTCGTAATTCCCTTCCCAAAAGTATTGTATTTTTGGGTAAAAGGGGAAAGGATATGAAGATAAAATCAAAACAGTTGTGAATAATGGTTGATGAGGTTTCACTGAATCGAAGAAAGAACTGTTGAGTGCTAACCAGGTATATCATCAGTATGTTCCTCATCAATGCAAAGTCGACCCTGACTCCCTCGACCACTATCATTTGTTGATGGGGATTTTCGATGATTCTTCTCTGCAAATTTTATGTGCTCAACTCAACTAACTACCCAAATAATCTAATGTCATTGCAATAGTTAAGTGAACTTCATAATGCTGATTTGAACTTCTCAATTAACGACAATATTAAGTTAAAGTTTCTATCGCCATTTGTTTGAATATCACCATATGCAAGTTGAAGTCAATCTCATATTCATGTGAACTTCAAAACATTCATCCAAGATTATTCAAAGACTGGCCCCACGTACAAAATCGTAAGCCCTTTCTCGACGAAGGCAGAGAGATTATTTGCCATTCCCCATCGAACATCCACTATGCCTTTTTTGTCGAATTCCTTTTTATGCAGAAAAAAAAAAGAAGCAAAAAGGCATCATTCTATTCCACAAAAACCGAAGTTAAATCCAATTCGATTGTGATATTGCGTGGAAATTCGAACATCGGAAGAAGATGTATTTTAGCTAATCTACTATATTTTTTAGGTGTTCTAATATACTATACTGTACAAATTCGACTTTATTGGAAATACTGTGGCTGTGAACATAAGATGAACAAGCTATTCCACTTGAACGAGTGTTATTGAAATGAAGAGAGCCTTGCAATCCTAGATACTTTTTTTTTTTTTAAATAGATGGAGATAATCGAGTTATTCTCGGTGAGAACTACGTTACTTCTTATGACAGGGCACAATTTTAATTCCTTTATAGTTGACTTCCATCCCATTATTGCTTAAACACTTTTTGCAAAAATTCCATCCCATTATGCAAATTCCTAGCGATTTAAGTTTCGTTTGTAGATATTAATTTTCCACTCAGTGCAACTCTTCACACTCTACTTTACAAACTCAAGCATTTCTCGCATTTATCGGACTTCAACATTTGCTCATATTAAACATCAAAAACAACTTCACAATGTTAAATTTTTGCTGCAAAAGAACCTAACAAATCACGCCATAGTCCAGAAAGCTTTAAAAAATTGGATTTTCACTAACATTCAAAATTGAACATGAAACGTGACAATAAGATGAAACTTCTTCGTTTTGCTTTAGGTCTTCCCAGCGATGATGGGAGCAGTAGGGTAATTTTCGCAGGGCTTTTCCCATCGCTTCCTCCTATCTACATCTTTTCTCTTTTTCCAATCCAGATCTCAATCATCAACCATACTGATAATAGTGCTGTCCACAATTTATCATACGCTAATTCACATCTGAGAGAACTATTCGACACGAAACAACTGATTTGAATGAACTTGAAAAAGCCGGATACGTGAAGCGAAATGTTTCTCTCAACGACTAATAAAAGCAAATAAAGCATGCACTGATCTTTGACTAATGCAATAAATACATAAACAAAGTAATGATATTATATATATGCAAATTTTTAGATGCCTTTGAACATATTACTGCAACTCCTTTCAGCACACTCTAGTTAGTGCATTCTTTTTTTGCTTGGCGACTAAATAAATCACCTATGCTCAACTTTTACAGCAATAGTACCTTAGCTAATGATCGAGGTGGAAGCAGAACGTGGGCAAGTCTTTTTCCCTAAATCTAGGAGTCGATTGAGAGTTTGAGTGATAATCGAAGAAGGAGAAGCGAGAGCGATCATCAAATAAAATATAAATGCTTGCAAATTAAAAGCGTGTGAAAATGAATTTATGAGTAATAATATCGTATGCTGAAAGTTTCGTATTTGTGCACTTCCTCTTTTTCGGTGTCTCCTTTCACAACAATTTTTAAGAGCTTTAAGTTGTATTTTTCAGTAAATATGTTTCTGCAAATTAATTTCTACTATAGGAATTATAAATATTTTCGTTTTAAATTAGCCGATATGCGATTTCGACTTTTCTATAGAAAAAAAAATAAAATAAAGCATGCAAATATAGACAATGATAAAGAAAGTCATCTATCATCCGTTTTTTTTCTGCTGTCCACAATCACTCACTAACGCAAAGTGTAGCAAATATTTGCTCTTGAATGAAAAATGTAGATGACGATTACATATTCGGATCTGCTAGAAATTACTTATAATTGTATAAATTAACTCGATTTAAAAATCTTTTTTTGAAAAAGCACTCAACACTTCCGCATCAACAACGAACAAATTTATTCCCAGTAATTCAAAAATAGATTCCAAATGATACTTTGTAAGAAATACTGATATAAGATAGAATGATAGAGAAGATATAACTGAATGAATTCGTAATGAAGACAAAAAAAAAACGATTGAAAAACCTATCGAATGAAATATTTGAAAAGAGAAAAAAAATATTGATTACTGACAAGTAAAAACTGTCTAGAGTAAATATATCAGTGTTAAAATTTCGCAGAAATATAATCTCACCTTTAGCAGCAAAATCGATACAAGAGTAAATGCCACGTTCGCTTTCACTAGCGCAGCATCTTGATGAACCATCACTCGATGCAATACGTTCTTCCATTATACGCGATTCTTTCTCACCTTTTTTAGCGAAGAAAGCTTTCGTCCTCAAATTATCTCATATCATATTTATAGAAAGGAAATTATTTCAGAAAACTCGGAAAAAATAGAGATATAGTAGAAACTGGAAGATAATGCAAGTATAGAAATATTCCATTCGAAAATCAATAGCTATCGCGATTTTTTTAAGCTTAGATTTCAGTTTCTAGCTCATGTTTTTCGAAAACTTTCTCTGATTCTCCAGAAACAGTTATGAGGTCATTCTCGAAACTTTGATACTGTTCTCACCATTCCCCGTTCACTGGAAGAACCAAGGTAACTGAGGTTAATTTAAGAGAATCTTTACGCAATATTGGATACTTCAAACAATTTTAATGCACTAATGAATTTTGTTTTCGAGCAAATGTTTTTGAGTTCGTACCTAAACGTGAGCGTAGGTTATACTGGCTGTCAAGCAGTGGTTACGATCTCGTGTTGAGCAGACCAAATTAGTTGGCTTTAACATATAAAGTTGAACCTGTACTTATAGAAAAAAAACGTGGAAAGCGAAGTCCTTAAAAAAATATTCTCGTAAATTTAGTGTATACCTTGCTCTTAGCTTGCTGAGTGATGATCTGCCCGATCGTTGCATCTTCTCTTCATCGATCGGTGATGAAGGAGGCGAGTCATTGTATCGTTTTTGTAATGTTCCGCCAGGTGATGTCATATCTGAATATATTGAAAATAATGTTTTTGGATATTTCCATAGTCGAAGATGGCACAGATATGCGCTTTTTGCACAATTTGGTCATAGTTAAAAAATTTTCTTTCGAAACAATCTTCGCCAACCCTCTTTAAGAATAACTCATTTCTGATTTCTGATGGATAATTAAATCATCTTCAATGTTTTCCTCAATAAATGTCTTCAATAAATCTTGAGAAGTGAATATTTACTCATTCTACTAGCATGACTTGAATTTTGAATAAAGTGCCGCTAGCGTAAACAGTTTCAACAGAGAGAATAAAGCAGAAGAGAGAAGGAGGAAGAAGTGGCACAATGTTTGGAAAAGTCGAAATTTTATGCAAAACAAAAATATCACTATTAAAAAAGACGGGGAGGGGGACTATTTTCAGTCCTTCGTCGTTGCAAATTTACAACGTACAACTCTCTCTATTTAAATAACATATGGAATGCGCCGTTCATCGGTTGCAATACTCGTTTAGTGATCCTTCATTTTGCATCGATTTTTCTTGGGCGAAAATTTTATAAAAAAAAGAAAGGAAAGGGGGGAGCGGAGGAGAGAGAGAAGGGCACTAAAAATTAATGATATTCAAATTAGCTGTAACCTATAAATATTGAATATAATTAAAAGAGAGGGAGACTTCCTTGATTTCCCCTCGAAGAAGGAAAGGGTAAACTTTTGGAAAGCACAGGAATCAAGTGAACCAAAAAAAATTAAAATTGAAAGAAAAATGTTTTCCAAATCAACAATCCCCTCATCTCATTCATCTTTGAATGCACTAGCAGGCCATCTGAACAATATCAAACTCATAAAGGCACATACCTCGTTCGGTTTTGTCATTCGGTTGACACTCAAATCCACTATCGGCAAGTTGTTTATTTTGATAGCGTAATGTTTGCAGCAAAGACATTCTTCGTCGTCGACCACATAAATATGGATTCGATGCCGATAGCGCGAATTCATCACATTCATTGCTTGTATCAACTGCAAAAATAAAATTTCATTGCATCCTGCATCCTTCATTTGCAAAATTTGCAACATTTTTGCAACAATATTGCAACAGTTTGCAACAATTTTCATTTACAAAATTTGCAAAAAAATATTTCACTATGAAGCCATTCATTAAATTTGAATATTGCTCGAAATTTTCACTCTATCGCGTTGATTTATTCGATCTGTATTTATATTTATATTAATAGGAATAAATCCAATACTAACGCATTGAATGCGTGAAACTTCCGCTCAAATTTTGAAACTTATACTGAATGTGATTTTGAAGCTTTATTAAGTTTTGTATTCCATTATGATAATCTTAGAGATTTTTACATATATTGTTAATATCTATTTTTACGATCATAATCAATCGTATTCGAAATGATTTGTAAATATCAAACAAACGTTAGATGAAGGCACATCTACAATCCAAAATTCACTTCAATATTCACTTCAATAATCAATTCACATAAGAATATTTTCTTCATATTTGCATAGAAATATTTCTTCATATACGCATATTACAAAGGGAATTATAATTTTCCTGTTCTTAAACGTATGAAATAATTCAATCATATCGCAAAAAAAAAAATTGCTGTGAAATATAAGCATGAAGAGTGACTCTTGCAATTTTCAACATTAAGTGAACAAAAAAGAATTAAAATAAAAGAAAATAATCAAAATGAAAGAAAAAATACCGCTAGTACATCGTCGACTTGAAAGTCGTTGCCTTATCGGTACATGTGGTGCGATCGGTGAACAAAACGGCTCTAAAAAAAATTCTTTTTTAAAGTTATTCAATCAAATTTCGGAAAATGATGATAATTTCAGTAGATTTTATTAGTTTCCTATTTTATGGTCTGCTTTTTTCTCTTCAAATATCCGCAAATTCTCAAAATTCTTACTAATGAATGCATGCAAACGAGCCTCATTGTTCCCTCTGTTGATATGAAAATTCAGTGTATACGGTCCGCATTAGATCATATCATGGATAGCCAGTTATGAAATTTGTGAGGCAAATTTGTTCCGACGGTAATCGAGTCCGGCAGGAAAACGGACTTTTTGTTCCGGTTTACTTTAGCTCCTTGCATTCTCATGAGAAAGGATTTTTCAATGGTGTCCACTGCTCTATGTGCTTCGACAATCCTGCACCTTGCGAGCCAATTGTCGTCACACGAATGCCACTGGCTTCATCTGTTTTTTTTGGCATTCAGCCAATTACCTGTACAGATTTAACGATATTTAAAGAAATGAATCGTAAGTATAAAAACATTTCCTACTCATATGTTGACCACTTTCAGTTTGCAGATGGTGTTTTCTTTTTTGTTCATAGATTTATTAATGTTAATTAGTCTATTAGCGAAGAAAATTCAACCTGAAAAAGAAAAATTCTGTTTTTCTCATGCTGTTTTTGGCAACTTTCCCATTTTGAGCATCATCTTCACCAACAAAACTCTTTTGTCCTCTCATCATGTTTCTAAAAATTCAAAACCCACTACTCCAAGATTACTCCAAGATTTTATATAAGTGATCGAATCCAAAGAAAACGAGCCAAATTCCTATAGGAAGTGGATGCACATTCATGATTGAATTTCTATCAACAATCAAATTTCACTTCCATTCTCTATCGCTATTCTCTGTCCATTTCTACAGAATTTTTTGCGAACATTTTTCTCGAAGTTATGAGGAATGACGTCATCGAGTGTTATTGACAGCTATTGGCAGCTAATTTAGTTGCAGCTCATAAAATAATAAACATAGAAGAAAGCATTAACGTTGCATAACTAAAAGACAACTAAAGAACTAAACAACTATTCATTGTACCTATATGACACTTTTATTCTACTAGCTAATCAATCAAGCCTCTTTGTTTCTATACATTCAGTGAAGTCACTTACAAATGCATTATCGCACATAATGATGTCATTTTCGTTTTATTGCACAATAAATATGTTAATATCAATAGAAATAGAAATAATTGCTGAAATTTATTGCAATATTTGCAAAAAAGTTTGCAAAATTTCATATATTGCAATTTGTTCATTTAAAATTTTTCATTGCTAATAAAGATAGCAAAAAAATATAGTTGAAAAGTGTATTATTCTGCATTTGAAGTAGGCACTATATTGAAAATCAGGCTATTAGATCGAAGAAACTTACGAGGGGAAAAAACTGATCGAATTGAACGATGTAATGATGATTTTACACTAACTAAATTTCATATACCGTGCTCAATTATAGTTGCTCAAAATTCGAGGAGGAGAAGCGAAGGTGATGACTACAGAGAACAAAATCGTCGTCTTATCTCAATAACTGTAGTTTTGAATTTGCATATTCTATTGACTGATTATGTGAAAGAAGAAAAATATATAGCAATATTTTTTTGCTCAGATACATTCAGTATTAGCTTGTGAACTATATACGATCATAAATTCATCGAAAAACAACTGAGCTTCCTCAAAAAAAAAAAAAC
>JAAVTS010002851.1:8384-22999 GCA_022845575.1 Baylisascaris ailuri
TTATTCCGTACATGCAACATTATGTGAATGCTGTTAGGAGAGACTTCAACCGAGTAGGAGAAGTCATTTCCCAGCTTGGTGATAAGGTATCGTTAGCACGACAGGGCATCCTTCTCGATTCATCAAGAGATGCTATGTTATACACCTCTTGATATCTCAATTTTATTACAAATATTGAATGAAAACATTAGAAGAATGATCGTATAGCAGCAAATTGATGCATGTACTGGAAAATGCTTGCTCTTACATGCAAACTTCTCGGTCGAATGTCCTCTGTGTTTATGTTGCCTCAATCTTCAAACAAAAGGTGCGAGAAAGGATTTGGGTGTTTATGTGAATCACTGTATTGAAGTTTCGAGGAGAGCTGCTAAAGTTACAGGGTGAATTCTCCGTACCTTGCAAACTAGCTGCATAGAAAATTATCCTTTAAATAAGGAGCCTAACTCGAGATTAGAAGTTCTCTATCTTTCATTGTGGATATCGAGATATCCCTTTCCATAGCGCTTCAATAAGGCCGCTTTTAGAAAACCTTTCATGTATCCTTTCAGCTAATTATGGGCAGCGGCTTCTATTTTTCGGCATAAAACCTCCGTCGTACCATAGAGCTAAGTTTGAATAACGTTCATCTTTCTAGGCCGTTGAAGTTTTTTCAGAGATGCTGTTTGAAAGTATTTTCTCTTCTACAGAGTTTGCATTAGGTTCACTCTTTCTAAATCGAAAGAAAATTAGCGAGTCGAACCGATGTGCTGTATTCATTTACATTCGACCGATTATTCAGGTGATTATGGCCTGCACTTGTCGTGTTTTGAGCGGCGCTTAGAGCAGTACGATCTGACTATGATATCCGCTGCTCGGCGGTTGTGAATAATTGTCCTACTTAATTCTGGAATATTCATGTCTCCTTTCCTAATGATCTCCGCTATTCTTTTTTCTTTCGTTTTTTTGATGTTTTAAACGCGTGGCTGCGTGTTCTGTTAACGATTACAGATGCGTTTCCTGTTTCTTTGCATATTTATTTTGTCGAACGCGTGTTCCATGCTTTATTGCAAATAAAAATGTTTTCGTTTGTTTGTGTGCATATAATGAAACACATCCTGCACTCCATGATAATCGATCTGGATTTACTCACAGATCCGCAATCCCTTTGTCTCATCGGGTCATCACACACTGCAAAGAACGAATAAAGCATTATTCCAACAGTGTAGGAAAGCCATACGAAGCTAAGTGAACTGTCTGAAAATTAGGTCAGAATCGGACCATCAAAGAGCATAGCACACATGAACCTAGCTAAGAACTCAACAGAGCTGAGAACCAAAATGTTTGCTTAACAGAAACATAACTAAGAACTTAAACCTCGGGCAATGCTTACGATGTTTGTTTGAGAACAGTGTGCTTAGCACTACTACAATTCTCTTTGTTTCTCTGGCTGACCAGAGTCAACTTGGTCATCGTTTCGTGCAGCCCGCGATTGTAAACTTTTGAGAAGACAGGTAGACGATCAGTACTGTGTTGCGGGCGTCAAAGAATTGCTGGGAGTGTTTGGTAGATAAATGCTAATTTATCGCACTAGGGGCAACAACCTTCACTCTGTAAAGTTCTCTTCGGCTTATATACGGTTGCGTTTCTTTCCTCTAACCAACGCGGTGAAATTATTCGAAAGGTTCTGAACTATTGGTTGAAAATGATCTCATTTTCCTGGCGTTTCGAAATTCACAGATTATTGAAAGCAACGCTCTCGAGCCTAGTCAAATTACTCCCTCCTGTTAAACGCCTATTTCATCTGTCCAGCACTTTTTGGTAATCTAAATGGAAAACCTTGGACTCAACTTTAACTTAGCCACTCATTCAACCCACAAAAACCTATGATGGAGAAAGGAACCTCAAAACCTACTCCACCAAATGATCCAGGTAAATCATTTGACGCCAGACATACTTAGCTCCAAAGGCACGCAGAACTCCCACTCATCTCTCCCAGCTCACAAGACTCACAATCTGCAAGCTTCCTAGCACTAACACAAGTTGGGACTTCATTAAAGGACAACTCGGTTGCATTCAGCCCCACTAGAGAAACAAAGAAAGCTACGGTTACGCGTGCAGCAAAGCAATGCTGTCTGTCGACCACGCATAAAGTTATTTCGTGTTGCTTGCCTCTCAAAGCGTTTCGTTCTCAAGTTATGTGGTCCTATCTGTCTCACTTAAAGGAATAGAGATTTTGGCTATGGTTATAAAAGTTTACCGGGCGGTTGGTAATCCTTTAAAAATGTTGCAGTGAGTATTGTAAGGCGTGTGATAAATATGCAAAGAACTATGAAAAACTTATATTATATTCTAACAGTGTGAAAAGTTTTTCCAAATATGCAAGATAAAGAGGACACGTGATAGTGAGTGCATTAAATATAGAATGGATGCAATTGTCAGTGATGTTTGCAGAATATCTCTCAACTGTTTTCAAAGATGACAATCACTAACAACAGTCACTCTTAAGGATCTTCTTATTGATGTTAGCATCGTTGCTGAGGCCATAATCTCTTAGTGATACTCTTCATGGCATGCCTTCTTCCTTTGCTCTTGAAGCGAATCTCACTTTCTGTCTGTTATCTTTTTTTCACCTCTTTTCGGGTGTGGAAGACTGCAATGGTTTTCCTTTTCTCACCGACTTCCAATGAAATTCTCAATGATTTACCTAATTCCTTATTACCACTGCATGCAAAGTTATGGAGGTGGACGTTCGGGATTCGTTTTGGAAACATTCCCTCCGAAACAACTTATTCAACCGGAGTCACTCTGGTTTCTTAGAAATAAAGTCAACGGTTTCTCAAATGTTGAGCTGTTACAATTGGGTATTGGGTTTTAACGATTGAACTCAGGATGATGTCTTCTTATATGTCGATTATGCCAAAACATTTGATACCATCAGCCATAAAAAGCTTTGTTGTCTTCTTATGGTATTTTGGTGAAGCTTCTAAACTGGATTCGCTGTTTTCTGAGTGGTGGGAATTCTCGAATTGAAGTGGGTGAATCCCCTCCTCATTCTATGGCATCGTTGGTGACGTTCTGTCACGTGGCGTATGGGCCCTCACGTTTTCTTAGTGCACGTAAATGACGTTAAGGATGGCTTAAGTAGTGCCTATAAGGTTTTTGGTGATGAATGAAAGATTTATAGATCATCTGATGCTTTAGGAACCGCTAGTTTGGATAGTCAAAGCAATGAGTTGCTGCAGGTATGAAGGTTTTTATTGATTGCAAAGACAAGTGTGACCCCGCAAAGCAATCTTTTCACCTCGTCCAATCGCACAAAAATCACAGTGATCAGATTGCAGCAATTATTTGCCCGAGTTGGAAGTGAAGACTTGTTAATCTCCTGATTTTCCATTTCAGCCTTCTTAGAGCTCATGAATTTCGATATAATTATTTTAAGCTTGTCGTGGTATGTTCACGTTTGGGTTTTGCACTCTTGCCGATGTGGTTAGATGTCAGTCGATTAGCAATTTGCCGAAGAGTGGGTAGTACCTTCCTTAATAATGAGTGATCCTTTCTCATGGAGGGTTCGCCAATGAGAGTGATTGCAGACAACTATTAACTCTCTAAGCTATAGTTGCAGCAGTCTTATAAGTTGAACTTTATCGCGTTTTGGCAGCTGTTAAAGTTATTGATTAATATTTTTACTATCGGAAAACATCAGTGTCGAATAAACGCCAGCAATACATCGACACACACCGGTACCTGAAGGGAAACGAACGGGTGGACAAGTTCAGTGAGTCTCAACACATAACTGGGGAAATCAGGGAGTGATGGATGGAATGTTGTCGTTGAATGGCAGGTGATGCATCGACTAGTGAGAGTGAGGTGGTAGGCGAATTCCCTTCACAGGTGCGACAAGCAGCGAACGTGTTGATAGTGCTTATTGTTGGAGTGATGCAGAGAACGAGCTGCAAACGATGCGAGCAACAACCTCACCTTGCCCAGTGAACATGTTCGTTATCTGCTTCTTTGTTGCTCCGTTTCTATTATTTTCCAGCGGTTCGATGTTTTCGCTTGCTTATATCAATGGCACGTCCACATTCCATGTGCACAGTGCATCTTCAAAATTTCTGTTGCATTATCGAAATGTTCACGTGAGCGTTATCACTCGTTTACCGATGGAAGTACCAATTAGGTGTTCCCGATCTTAGGATGACAACGATCATTTTTTATTGTGTAGGCAGTGCGAATAGTCGTTTTATAAACGGTTGAAACATTGCAGTCGACTGTCGTTTTTCTAGGGTTTATGTTTTATCTCGTCCACGATTTTCTTGCTGTATATTGTGTCGTATTTCTCGTCATTTTGTTTCTGTACTTCCACGTTTTTGTTGGCAGACTGAAACATTCATAATGTAAAAGTATTTCAATTACACCATTTTTAGGGCTTAGAAAAATATAAGAGCATAAACATACATGTCATTGGTGCATATTAAAGGTCTATGAGTGAGTTATGCCCAAAGAAGTTCGCGATGGCTGGTTCAGAACTTAACGCAGTCAATCGTAAGTCGACGATTGTTTATGCTTTGAGGGCGTTGTTTGATTTGATGAGTATGACTGAATTCACAGTACTTTTTGTTCACAAGTCCTGGGCTTAAAATTTGCCGTTTTCCGTGAGGGAAGAAATATCCCAGAGAGTTTATGCCATTCGCAAATTTCAAGATGGACTTGTATTCCACCGGAATGGGAAAGAAAGGCAATGTATTGACGGAAAATTCCTGAAGAAACGGACACCCGAAGAAATTTTCGTTTCCCAGCAGTCGATGTCACCTGGCTTTTCAGTCACTTCCGTCGATAGGGAGGGACCGAGAGGGTGAGAGGGTTGTGCCAACTGTTCACTGCTTCCATTCCCTCTTCATTATCGTACACCGCTGGTTGATTTATTTAATTTATTGCACTAACGAGATCGGTTGGGTTAAGTTGCTGTTGTGCAACACCTCATTCCCGAGATATAATTTCGTAATCCACCTTTCACATTTCACATCACTGCTAAGTTTTTGATGAGCCACAGCAAAGCGCAAGTCTTCGTAAGCGAAAGAGAAAGTCCAAGTATTCTGAAATGAGCCTATTATAAACGACTGGAAAAATTAGATTTCAGTAGGGGAAGAGAACGACACAATTGCGGGGGTCGTTACGCAGTGCACAGGATTCGTGTGCATTTGGCAACAACTACAGGGCTTCTTTTGTGGTACTGTATGTATTTTCCCATCCAGTAAGAGGGAAAGGTGAGTGCGAGCACCTGAAGGTTTGTGAGCACACTCATCTGATATCACCGTCACCTTTGCACACGTACACGGACTGCGTCTGCGATTCTCTTATCGGCGAGGGCACGATGCCTCGGTTTAATAGGGATTTGATAGAAGGCGTGTGTCAGTTTGAAGCGGGGCTTACACTATAGGTGGAGACTCATATTGAGGTAACGCTTACAGCTTTAAAAGTTCCCTAAAATGGCGTATCTTTGAGAGGGATTTGTGGAAGTGTAACCCAGTTCACGTTGATGTTCCTTCCCCAACTTCTTCCAAGTGTGCAACGTGAAAGGAATGTCCATTCGTTCAGTTAATTGTGTCAGGTCCCTCAGTGTTTAGTTGATCTGCAATTTATTGATCACCCTTTACATCTGTCTGTTGCCTATTTGTTTTAACATTAGCATACTTTGCGCTGATCTCGGAGAGAGGATCGTTGAAAAGATATTTGTCGCTCAATTCTTTCCTCTTTTTCGGAATTGTTGGTATCATGATACTGACTGTGGTTTTATTTATTTGTTTGTTTTTGAAGATTTCACGTCTCTTTGCGTTTTTGTAAACGTACTAACGTGCATATAAATTTTTCTTTATTTTTCAGAAAATGTTTATATTAGCATCGTTGATCTTTTTTCCATTGGTTTTCTTTATCGTTTCACTGGTCGTTGTTCTTGCCGCGTTTGGCAAATCGCTTGGAGTTCGGGAAAAGTTCGTCGACTTCCTTGTGAATGTTTTTGAGGTAAGCACATTGGCCATTCGATCTTTTAAAAATTTTTGCAACAATATGGCACCCTCTTTGCACGCGGTCGGTCGAGGAATGTCGCAACAATTGTTTTCGCATTTTATGAAATCTCCTGCTTCTCTTCTTAATACCGAATTTTTGTTCAGTCTCGAGAGAATTGGCCTGCTCTCTCTATCCTTGACTTAGCTCACTTTCTCTTTGATTAGGTGAAAAGGTATATGGCAATACAAATTGGTTGTCGTTGTAATATTATCGTTTTGTGCCTTTTCGTATGAATGCATTATCGCACGAAACATTTTTGCACGTAATCCTGTTACAGTAATACTTGTTACGATAGCAGTTACAGTAATGATTGCAGTAACTTTTTCGGAAGTTGCATGTTTTATTATAAGCATCTTCTAAATCTTGTTCCAGATCGAGGAATCACCGTTAGCTTTCTTGTAACTGATAAGAAGCTCAGGTGGGTTGGCGATGCTCTAAATTGAGCGGAGTTGAATTTATAAGCTCGCATCCTATTTTAAATTTATTTTCAAATGGTGGCATCTTGGATTTAAAATAATGCGACATTATATTTCTGAGCTGTATTCTACCATATCACCTATTATGCCAGCTGTATACTGTGAGAAAAACTTAATGCGCTCTATATAAGCTTCGGTTTAGAGTGAAGAAGCATGCGTAATTTAATATTATTGCTATACGATTTGCAAATTTTCTCATTTTCCTCTTGAGAATGCTTGTGAGGACTTGCAACTCTCTGATTAATTCAATGAAATGCTATTATTACTTGTGTAATCGTTTTCGCTGCGAAGAGTAAAATTTTCATTATAAAGGGATGTTTTATGATAAGTTCGAAATGAATAAATTTGCAACCATAAATTATTAGAAAAAATGTTTTTATGAATTTTTAGTTGAATATTTTAGTGGGCCGCAACACAAGAGCACACAGTGTTTGATGAGGACGGTGAAGAAGATGCCGAAGTGACTGATGTCACTGAACCTAAAAAAATCCCACATCGCCGAAGGCACTCATCTAGTTCTAGTGGTTGGTACAACTTTTTTCCGATCCTTTGGTATTGTTTTTTTTTTTCTGTTATGGCATAATCTACAAGGTAATATTCAAAAGAGTGACCCAGTCACACTTTAAAACCTGAAAGGAGAGCGCACACTATTAGAAAAAGAAATAAATTCAGTCGAAAGAAAACGCTTCCGTGAACCAACACTCTCCCCACCGCTCCTCTCTGTTCTTCCCCAAAATTTTTCGGTTCTGCACCTGAGCAATATTCATCCAAAATTCCCCAGCAAATAAAATTTTTTGGCTTATCTTCGTTATTTTATCTGTTAGCGCGATCAGCGATGCGGCAATGAGCGTTAATGATAGTTGTTGAGTTGAAACCAGGATATCGAGTTGAATTTTTCACCATTCTTGTGCCTTCGTTGAAAATCAATTGATTCCAGGCATAATCAAGCGAGAGAAAACAGAGAGTATTGAAAGTAAGTTAAAGAATGTTGATGATTTGGAGAAGAACAGTACAGTGAAGGTGATTGTCGATGATACGTTCGACTTCATCACGGTATGTTGAATGTGATATGTTGACTCAGAGAAGCAGAGGCAGTCTTAGTTTTATTGAAATGCAGTAAAAAAGGTTCATACCTATTCCAGCCAAATAGGGCGGCAGTATAACTCGAAGAAGATTCGATGCAACAGAAAGTGCTTGTGATTGGATACATGTTTATTGCCGAATTCAAGCAGGAATTCCAGGACGGCTGTAGTAGTCAGAAGTCAAAAATCTTTCTCGATCCCACTGTTTACATTAAGCTATCTCAGATTGCTTTTGTTTCATTCCTTAAAACATCTCTATAATTTCAATGGATGCTTCTGGGATTGTTGTTGTATATTTCTTCTTTAAATTTTATCACATTCCAGAGTATTTAAGCTCGAGTCTGCAATCGCGGAAAAAGTTTGTTATTGCCTTCGAAAATATCATAAGTGACTATGTTGCTTTAAGGTGGCTGCCTTAATTGATGCATTTTTTTTTTTTTTTTGAGTTTTGCTATGGTTAAGCAATATTTGATATATTTCAAAGTTATAGGCAGGAATCGAAACGATAATAGAAGATCTGGTGACGAGTCGTTTCAAAGCAGAGGAGTTGGCATCTTGGAATTTGCTTACGAGGACCAGCTACGGCTATCAGCATATCAAGTATATTTTCGTTCCTTTATTTTATCGTTGTCATAATATAGAAGCATTCAGTTCTGCTGATCTGAACAAGCTGATGCAGTTGAGGGTGAGGCAGGAAGAAGAGTAGTGAGATAAACGAAGCCATCAATTCTCACAAAGGGTAGGGAGAAGTTGGAGGAAGAGCGCCGAGCATGTGACGTCTACGTTGGCGGAAAAGTAAACAATGGATGGGCCGTGATTGCTACTACCAGATGACGTTTTTCTACCCTTTTTCCCGTACCCTCTTCTCCATTCTCTTTCCTCCTTTCCACCCCCGGCGCTGACTTTCCTACCCTGTTCTTCCCCTTTTCTGGTTTCTGCTCGTTTGAGCGAAACGTCGCTCACGCTGCATCCTTTTCCATATAGGCTAAAAAATTCTGCAAGTCCATTTAAATGTGGCCTAGTTCCGTTATCATTTATAATAATTCGTAGTGATCAGAAGTGAGTGCAATTTATTAGAGTTTTATTTTGAAGTAAGTTAAAAGCAATTTTCATGCATTGATAGAGAAGGCGATTTTATGAAAATTTATGTGGCATCATTCAGCTTCATTTTCCCCTCAATGGGGAACCATAGTTTGAGGGCTTTATTTGCATTTTACGGTAAGGTGTATGCTATCAATTAGTAGTAAGAAATCACATCTTCATATCTGCTTTGTTATGGTTCCATTTTCAGATTTGTTCATTTTGATACATTTGCCACTTGTGGCAGTATTGATTTAATAGAGGTAATTTCAGTTGGAAGTTAACAATTCTGTGGGTATTGGGATTCTTCTTCCGCTATTTTATTTTGGTGCCGATTCGACTGGTGCTATTCTTTGTTGGTCTTTTCGCAATGATTATCATCACGTCATTGGTGGGCTACGTTCCCAATAAGAGGTTCGTTTCTGTTTTATTCGGACTTCAAATATGATAGCAACCTTGAAGTTGATTTTTTTCATTGAATTCTGAGAATTTTTTAAAGAGGATTTTAGGGATGTTTTCTCTTAAGCCCATGTTTTTCACTCATGACGTCTCAAGCAACTTACTCAAAAAATTATCAAAAATGAGCGCATCTGCGATCCAATGAATAGACTTCGGTGGTGCTTTGACAAGGCTGAAACAGTGTTGTGTGATTTTTGTTGGTTTCTTTTTTTTTGATGAGGGATTGTAATAAATTAAAGTAACTTATCGTTTTTTGTTTTCCATTTTATTTTTTATCCATTGGAAGTGAGCGAAGTATTGCGTTAGCGATTTGTTTCCGTATCTGATGATGGTCAGCATTACAGGAAATGTCTTTTGAATTTGCAAAAGCTGTAGGTTTTCCAAAATTTATGGCTGTTATTTCTGGTTGAACAAAAATGTTACATTAAAATGAACAGAATGATTAAATTAACTGAATAGTGACACTACTGCTTCATATAATTTTTACCGCTTGAAACAAGCGGACAAAATTGTTCAATAATAAATTTCAGCGTGAAGAGATGGCTAAACAAGCGAGCAATGTTGATGTGTATGCGTGTCTTTTCACGGTCATTTTCTAGCATTATTCGATTTCACAATCAGTAAGACTTTGCTTCTCATTCGCGAACTCCGTTGTCCCCCTTCGTTGTGTTACACCACCTTCATCGTGAGTTCGATACTGATATCAGGAGCAATATTGCTTCGTAAGGGACGTAAATAGGGAGTTCTTGGTCGCTATGCTGTGCTTAAAGTGCAGGTAAGTATGCAACGCTTCTTGTTTCCGCTCACGGTTCCCCCGATCGTAATATCCATCTTAAATTCATGCACTTCGAACATACTCATCACTCGTCTGCCAGTAGTATAGGGATTTGTTCACGAAAGGGATCTCTAGAACTGGAGGGATTGTTTGGTCCAGTGGAACCTGAAAAGAAGAGGGATTACAGGCAAAGAAAGCTCATAGAGGTTTTTATACATCCATCTGTTAAGTTACACAGCGGAAAGTTGTAGCCTTTTTATCGAAATGTGTACGCAAACAGTGACCAGCAAAGAAAATTATTGGGATTTATCTGTGGGCAAGCATTTAAAATTGCTTTGAGTCCTAATAACAAATAAGATTTCTTGCCAATACATCGCAGTCATAGCTGTTAGCACTTGAATAAAAGAAAGCCCAATGAAGTTTCTTTCGTAATGATTGAACGTCTTTACAGGGAGAATCGAGCGAAACGTGGAGGAATTTGTGTTGCGAATCATACGTCTCCTATCGACATAATGATCCTTAGTTGTGATAATTGCTATGCGATGGTCGGTCAGCGTCAAGGAGGATTTCTTGGTGAGCGTTTACGTTGTTCCTAACTTCAGCTCATTCACCTCTTTATTAAATGCTTTAATTTATTTTTAAACGTTCTTCTTTTGTAAAAGCGGCAAACCAAGGTAAATCTTGGACGAAGTTGGGAGAGGGAGAGGTGGGGCAGTGGGAGGTGAGTGAAGTATTAGAGCACATTTTTCTCGTGAGTCATTTACCTGAACAGCATTGAATCCTATTAGTTAAATGACATTGCAATAATTAATACTTTCTTTGCAGGATTTCTTCAAACAACGCTGAGCCGTTCGGCCGATCATATTTGGTTTGAACGAAGTGAAGCAAATGATCGCAAGGAAGTCTCGAAGAGGTGAACATTCACGCAGTTCGCGGTGAAAAAAAATTCATAATTTCTTCTACGTAATATCAGAAGGGCGTTCTTCAGAGACTCGACATCTCTTTGAGCTTTACTCATATGAGAAGTGATCTTTTGAAAGCTAAGGTTTCAAAGTCTTTCTTTTTCTTCCTTTCATTCAAATTTATGATCAAGGGGATTTTCGGTTATCAAAAGTTTACTGTTGTGTTGCAGACTACAAGAACATGCTGATGATCCGAATAAATTGCCGATGATAATATTCCCGGAAGGAACATGCATTAACAACACCTCTGTGATGATGTTCAAGAAAGGCTCATTTGAGGTGGCATTTTGTTTATCTTTTCTTACACATTTATTTTCTACCTGTTAAGGAATCTTTTTTTTTCGTTTTCTAATTTTGCTGGCATGTCCGCATTAGAGAAATAAATGGTGCCAAATAACTCAGATTCTGATTAGAGCATCTGCTTGAATGATTGATTCTGATTATTTGAGTACAACTCATCAGTACATCTAACTAATAAATAATATTTGCCAACGGTGCTAACAAATCGGTGTCTCGAGGAGGATTATTACAATCGGTTATTGAAAACTAAAAAGGGCAGAATTGTGGAGGATAACAACGAGAATGTTACTATCCGGAATAAAAAGTACCAGCATGCCGTTCTCCTGTCGAAGGCAAAAAAGGCCGCAGGAAATCTAGTGAATTTGGAAGAACTCCTTCATTGCTTTCTAATTAATGGGAGCCCCGATGCCATGAATCTGCTCGTCCTCCCTCCTCCCCGCATTACTTCATCATGCTCTTTCCCTTCTAACCCCTTCCCTTATTTACGGTGATGGAAATGGTGAGCAACACATTGCACATTGTGTGATTTAGATCGCAAGCACGATTTATCCGATCGCGATGAAATACGATTTGCGATTGGGTGATGCGTTTTGGAATAGCAGCGAGCAGTCGTACGGCGAATATCTTTTCCGCATGATGACTTCGTGGGCAATTATCTGTGATGTTTGGTACCTGCCACCAATGACCCGAGCCGTAAGTATTGTTTATCATTTACTTAAGCAGCAGTAGCAACCTTGCCACATTCGAATTGAGCGACACTCTTGTTGAATGAAGGGTTCTTTATAATTCATTTAATTGATTACTACTTCGACGTTTGTAATGGTACTATTAGCAGCCGTGAGTTTTATCTTCTAATTGATATTGCAAGTGAAGGGGTCACTTTCGGAAGGAATGCAACTTAGGAACTCATTCTCAAAAAAAAAAAAAAAAAAATTTCTTGTCGATTTTTCGATCTTTCATCATAAAACATTCATATCAAATTGTTCACGTTCGCATCCAGTTTCGTTTTGCAGTTTTTTATCAGTCGAGAACTCAGAAGTGGAAATTGCTCAGCAAATGATCTTTGACCTCGTCAATTAAAAACAGCAAACAAGACAATTTTCAACTGATGCTAACAGATGTGCGCTTGTTTCAGTACAAGCACTACTTCGAACGTTGAAATGATTGTTTGCATTATTCTTAGGGCTAGCTGATAATTGCGCTGTGAATATGAAGTTGGTACCTTTCAGAGGAAATCTTTCAGGATGGGGAAGATGCAATAGCATTCGCACGTCGTGTGAAGCGTGCAATAGCGAAGAAGGGTGGTCTCGTCGATCTGGAGTGGGATGGCGGTCTGAAGCGTGCCAGAGTAAATCCTTTCAACTTTCAAGACCGATTGTTTTCTATTCTTTTTTTAGTTCAGAGATCTGTCGAACAGGATTTCAATCATGCATCGGATTGTTTTCTTTTTCGAGAAAATTTAAACAATTTCTGGAGAGGAAGGTGCAAACATCAAAAAAGCCAAAGAAGTAGCACCACCAACGAATCGATTTTCCATTCCAGCATTACATTTACTTCATTGCCAGTTTATTTGGGGAGGTGGGGGGATTGCAGAGAGATGGCAGAAAGAACTACCACTATTCGTTTCATTCGGCAGCAATATGAAACTGAGTTCGAAATTGTCTTTGCAGGTACCGCCGAAGCTGATCGCTCAACATCAGAAGATGTACTGGGACCGCCTCTCCAGAAAGACCTCAATTAACACACAGAATCTTGAGACAGCCGCAAGGATCACAGCAGAAATTATTGCCGACGAGGTATTTTATTGGTTGAATAGTTCAATCATGAGGCAAGAAACATAAGTAATTGGCAGCCACGCTGCTTGGTCTTTTCAAAAAAGGTCATTTCGAGTCGCTTTCACAACCACAACTCATGGAGACAATAGTTTAGGAAACATCATGCGATATTTCACGGAGGTTTTTTTTGAAATTGCTGTTTCAGACGTTACACGAGGCTCTGAAGGAGGAAGAGCACGAAGAGAAAATCGGGCTAAAAGAGGCGTCAGTGACGGAGGTGCATGGCAACGAAGCGGGATTAATTCGGCGTTCTGGTAAGAGCAGCTAAGAAGTCTCTGCTGATGATGGGGATCGCTTTCTTATGAAATAACCGATTAGTTAGGATGCTCTAATCTGAAAAATGTGGCAGATGCTCAGAGATGCAGAGACAACCACCAACAGACAAGTCTGACGTAAGATCTCAGGTTACAGACTTTAAGTGTTGCAATGCGTGGAAAATGCGCTTTTCATATTTTCATGGTCTTTAATGCCCACGTCGATGACGAAAAAGGTTAAGATGTTTGCACGGTCGAGTGTTTGAATTATTTGTGACGCTCAAATAACTGATATCGCATTTACTAATAAACTTATGAAACCTTATGCGAAAGATAGAGGTGGAGGGGGGAGGGGAAGGGGCAAAAAGAAGTTGGGGGATTGTGGGCATATCAGTAGTCTATAAGAAGTTGTAATGAATGATGTACCCTTCGTCATGCGCCAAACAGTGGTCAGGGAACGTGTGGTCTTGTGCTGTTGCGGCGGAGTGGAAGTGTGTGTTGTGTGTACCTCTCCGCTTTATTTGAGAACATTCGAACAATGAGGGAGTTGTTATGCGGTACTTCGATTTGTTTATTGTGGAAGTGTTCCATTTTTAAATGTTATATTACATTGCAAACGAACAACTTTGTTTATGTTAGTAAGAAAGCCAGCTGAAATGCCTCAACTTCCGAAGCCTTGTGTTTATGTTATCTTCTCATCATGTTCTGTGTAATTCTCCTCATCATACCCGTGCGACTTGTACAGTGAGACTATTATCGCACATTTCTTTTTAAATATAGGGTACCATAAGCATAGGGAATTGTTTGGTAATTTGCTATAACCATGGGAGAATTTTTTCTTTTATTTTCTTAGCTGGTAACATGAACGCTTTTTAGAGATATGTTGTGCGCTGTTATCGACGCTGTAGTGTAAAGGTGTCAAGCGGAATATTCACCTATTAACAGCAATATATGTTGCACATTAGCGTGGTAATGCGAACGAACGTGATTTAGTAAACAGTGCACAGTGAAATCCTAGAAGAGATGTGGCCACAAATAAGAATCAAAAATTCCAGTAAGATTGCTGATTTTAGCATGGTTGAGAAAGAGAGCTGAGTGTGGGTCATATGAGGCGAAAAATATCGCAATCTGAAGCAAAATCTGTCGATGAATGTTTTTACCTGGTGCTTATAAATCTTTTCATATTCTCATATATCTTTTGTGAACTGAGTGAAAGAGCATAGTCGCAAAATGTTAGCTTGGTGCTTATTGTTGGTGTTTGTGATTTGCCTTTTTTATGAAACGTTCTTTAACATCCGCACGTTTTGTTGCCTTGAGACGCAATGTCGCCTTGCAATTTCTTGCTTCCGC
>JAAVTS010002852.1:0-10906 GCA_022845575.1 Baylisascaris ailuri
AGTTGTACTATATTGTAGCATCGACCATTGAAATACACCTGAACAGGTAAAATAGAAAATAAAACTACTAAATAATGAAATATCTGATACAAATTTTTGGTACTATTTATTTAAAAAAGAAAACGAAATTTTTTATTAATATTCTCAAAAGAGTTATTAAGTTTTGTGTTATTCAAAAAGTTTATTTTTATAGAATGTTAATCGATCACCTGCAATCAAATATTTCAGACGAATATTAAATATTGCGGTCAATGATGTGGAATTTATAGAATTTAGAAATAATTGAATTTTTTTTTTTTTTTTTTGTGATCAGAGATGAAGACTCAATATTAGTGAAATCATTCAAAAAAATTAACGCATTGTATTTGAATTTAATAAAACGCCGGCACTTAAGAATTAGGAATAAATAAATAAATGAATTAATAAAAGAAAATAGATGATACTTTCTGTCCATTGGTGCAGAGATTATTATTAGGAATACATCTTCCATTTACAATTATTTCATTGCTTGAACATTGACATAAACCCGACGTACAACTTTGACCTCCAGAGCATTCGAAATTCGTCATACACAAATCACCAAGACCTGATATTCAACATAAAATACGTTAAATTGAGCGGGATTTTCGAATTATCGTTGAAATTTTACAAACGAATTGTTGAGGAAATCGAATTTTATTCATTCACATATGTTGTAAACATAATTTTCTACGAATTTATTGCTATTTATTGACGTTTTTGCTAAAAATTACCTCATCGTATTGCATCTTTTCCGTTAGAAAAAATTGTTTGTTTTTTTTTTCATAAGCCATCGATAAGTATGCATGAAAATTAACCCACAATCAAAACATACCATGTAATTCGATTATTGCGAACATAAGAAGAAGAGCAACACAAAGTATGGCTGCCATCACGGCTGTCGATAACTACAGCTATTCAATTTCCGTCTCGTAATAGACAATTTTATTCGATTTAGTGGTAGTCTTGACTAACGATTTTATCCACTAAATCAACAACATCACATTGTTCTGATAGCGCTTTTTTTTTTCATCGTCGTTTGGAGCTCTTCGAAATAAAATTTACACAGCTGTCACTTGTATGATTCGTCATTTTTATAACTGTCATGAAGCTATATCATCCAACAACCCAATATAAATATTTCCTACTTTTGCATTCATTATCTTCAACAAATCTAGAGGGTAATTCACAAAAAAAAAGGAAAAAGATTAACTATATAGTAAATTCGACGTTGATATCAATGGAAATAAATGACAACTATAACCTTACGATGAATTACAACGATTGGAACAAGAAATTATTAAATCAAATATAATATAAGAGAACTTTTTTTTTCAATATAGTTTTAAAATATAATATGAGATCTTAGTCAATGTGAAAATCTTTCAATGATTTTCGATTGAAAATATGCGAAACAATTTTCATAGTTCAAATATATGGATTGAAAAAAAAAAATTTTCATATTTTCCAATATTTCTATTTACGATTTTTCAGAAAAAATTGCATCAAAATTGAACGCCGATATTTTCGATAATCATAATACTCTTTCATAAAAAACCTTGTTGAGAGAGTTCAAGAGAGAATGGAATTGTTGTTGCTGTTCGAAAATGATAGTGGAAAAAAAAAACATCATGAATTATATCTTGGTTATTCATATGAATGTAATCGATTATGTCGATGCGATTGTCTCATCAGCTATAAGATTAAAAAAGAAAAAAACTTTTCATTCGAAAAGAAATTACAAAGGAAGGCAGCTAAGACCGTGAAAACTCGAGTACTCATAAATTTCATCGATTTTATCCGTAAACGATGTTGGTGGCCTATAACTATTATTAATCTGAATGTTGCTTTTTTGCAGATTTACCGGTGCAGAGAGGGGGGGAGGGGTGAGGATAGGGGAGAGGGACGGATTGTTTCAGTGTTTATTTTGTGATTTTTACCGTTGCTTCATTCATAATCTTTTAAATGAGTTTCACTACGTTTTCTTTATTCCTTCATTCAGTGTCGCAAATATGGTACCATTCAATGTGAATATAAAGTTTTAGAATATTATATGTTTCTTTGCGACAATAAATTTTGTAATTTCCTAACCGCAGAATCTAACCCCTTTGGTTTTTATTCCATTTCAATGAAAAATGTAATAAATTCACTCCATCCTCCGATTAGAAAAAGCTTCTATTTGTTTTTCAATAAAAGTGCAAAGGGTTATAAGCGAAAGGTCTCTGTAGTCAACATCGACTCCGTTGCCTTTAATATTGACAATCTGATCTGCACAACACCGTGCAATATATCCCACTGTGCTCCCTAATAAGCTAGATCTGTAGCGGTTATGTGGCAAACTAGAAACAAATTCGGAGACAAAATCACTCCGGAGTCGACATCATTCTCCGGGAAGGATTAGAATCACTGAGAGGACACTTTCACCTCAAAAGCAGAGTCAGCAATAGCCACCTTTTCTTCACATGGAAGCAGTTCAGTGCTTCAATTTCAGATCGCATCGAACCTGTCTAATTCACCGGTTTTGCCGGAATCTCACATCACCAATAGAGCTAGCAACACTAAACATTGGTGATAGAGACTTTTAAATTGTACAATGTCGTGCGCCAGACCTCAGCTATTGCAACTTCCGTATTATTTTCGATCGTATGGAATGCGCACATCGAACAGGGGTTAGTTTCGACAACAAAAAGCCCTACCATCCAGAAAATCAAAGCACAAAGAATTCATCCTGAAGAAATTGAAGAGGAAAACTTCGGCTACCCTCATCGCCATATAACCAGCTTTCCACAAAGTACCTCTTTCCTCTTCCCTAGTTCCCCTCCCCCCTCATATCAGATACACTACGATTGCCTCTTACTACAGTTTCCATCCTGAAACATTTGTAGAAATTAACTGGTAAACACCGACGAGCAAACTGTGAAACAAATCAAAACAGCAGAATATTTTATTCACCTGAAATCCACTCCACCACACTTAAACACCAAAAACAACACCAATGCCATAACGTCAAACAACAACAAATACGTATGGTGACCCTAATTGGTGTTTATCCTTGAGCCCATGCACAGCAACTGCCAACAAAGAGTTGATTTACAAACGACGACCACGTCGTCCACCCTTCCTACGTGTCGAATCCGACGGGATTGGGGTCACATCCTCGATGCGACCGATCTTAATGCCCGATCTAGCTAGTGCTCGTAATGCCGATTGTGCTCCAGGACCGGGTGTCTTCGTTTTCGTGCCTCCCGTTGCACGCAGCTTAATGTGCAGAGCATTGATCGAAAGCTGAAATTCTTCGCATAATTTTGCTGAATTCCTATCACAAGAAATTGTTTAGAAGTTATCAACTTCGAAGCCTTTGTTCTTTTTCATCTAATGAGCATTTTATCACTGAAGTTAGTCTAACAAATAATAACTACAAAACAAGATAAACAAAAACAGCCAAACCCGACCCCTCTAACCCAAAGTATGCGGCCTCACACCATTCGATCCTACAACATCCTTCAATTCATCACAGAAAACAGCTTTAGTTTTGAAATTATATGAAACAAGTAATATGGGAAGAATCGAAAGGTCTACGAAAAGCATAAATAGGAAGAAACTATTCCACCTAGAATTACATCATCATCTACGAAGATATTCTATAAACGCACCGCTTTGCATCTCTCAGCAACATCTTGTGCGGCCAGCATAGCCGCATACGGTGATGCTTCATCTCGATCTGCTTTTACCTTCATACCTCCTGTCACTCGTACGATTGTTTCACGCCCTTAAATGCGCCCTCTAGATAAAAAATAAACAATGGAAAATAAGGCACAACGGTTCCCTCCTTTAACTACCCCTCTCTCCCTCCGTTTTTAGTAAATTCCACTGCTACATTCCGAATCGTTGAATGTTTTTCTCAATTCATGTAAAACTTTTTCACTTCGTTCACTCTTCACCATACAGCTTTCCCGATCTATGAAAATTCTGGGTCGGCTGTGATTAGGGAAGTTGCCCAGTCCCTTCCCTCTATCTTTTATATTAAACCACCCAATTTCATGGATCGTATGAGCGAATACATGGCACCTTCATTCCTAAACGCTAAAAAGATAAGCATAAGTGTTACGGAAGTATTGTGAAGATAAAAGATGAGGTTAGTATTGCAACTTTATCTTTGGGAATATATATATATTTTTAAACTTCACCCTTTGCACATGAGAAATCATCAAGACTATGACTGAAAAAACATTAGGGAAAGTCTTCGAAAAAATCATAAATTCGATTAAGTATGGATGATATTTTGTTTATACACAAATTCCAACGTTGACTCAACCTTCATTAATCTCTATTCACTAAAATTTCAACAAGAAAATTGCTGTAATCTCTCAAAATCACCTAGAGAAACTTTTATATTTCCCACTTTTTTAAGTTAAACATTTCTAATTAAAAAGAAAAAAAACAAACTTTTAAACGTTCACCAACCTGAAATATCAGTAACATGAACAAACGTATCGTTGAATGATGCGAAGATATGTGCCACACCAAAAACCAATTCGCCTTCTTTAGCTTGTGGGCCCAATGTCACCACTGGTTGCTCCTCTTTTGCTTTTCCCTTTCTTGGTGGCATATTACAAGCTTATTTACTCTAAATCATATAAATAATAACCATACCTAATCAATAATTTAAAATATTGCAGTACACAACGCATATTGTAAAACCCTCAAGTGGCAATAAACCTTACTAAACATCAAACACATTGATCGTGTACTTACCGCAGATAATAAAAAAAAAGCAGAAAAAGGTTTTGAAATCGTCAAAAAAAAAAAAAACGAGTGAGACGAATTATCAACGATCGAACCTCAGGAAATTGCCACATTCGCAAAAAGTCTAAACAAAAAAGCCATGAGAGAAGGAAATCACAAAGCTAATAATTCAGGATTTAAGGATACCGATTAAACCGAACCAGATCCCTCCCAGTCATAACCGCTGCAAGTACCACCCGTAATGAAGAAGTAAATCCAACGAGGAAATTCGTTGTGTATAGTAGACACTAACCCTAAGAACGCGTTAAACCAACTTCGAAACATTTAGCCAACAAAGACAACCTTCTCCACCTATTTGCTATTATTAAGTGAATATTCATTACATTGCAATTGAAGTGAAGAAGAATTCGATATGTTCATTATCGTATAGTTCGAGCAATTGTGGAGTAATAAAAATTCAATCGATACTATTCCGAAAACTTTGCTTCCATCTTTTCTAAAATTCTTCTCAATTTTCTATGTTTTCTCAACTTCCTATGCGAAAAATTTCGCTAGCAAATATAGGATTTCCAAAATGAACGAACTGAATGTTTAACGAATTATGCTAAAAAAAAAATTTGGCGTGCGTCCAATTTTTTCCTCGTTCAGTTGAGAACCATTTCTATGAAGGAGTTTATAGCGAACATTACCGTAACTTTTGCCTAGTTTAAGATATTCGAGTGAATAGTGAAGTTATTCAAGGTTCCCAAGTAGGGAGGGAGGGGTTTGGTGAGCTGTTATGGGTTCGGTATATTCGATGTTGGGTATGATGCTTTGATTTTCACCGATTTGATGGTTGACTTGAGCGAGGTGATTGGCTTTTATTGTCAAGTTGTACTCTTGTGGAGCGGTTGCTTTTTAGGCGGTGTGGTTTAAGGTTTTCCGCTTTGGTTTTTATCTGGTTTTATACGTAGAAATAAACGTTTTTAGTTCTACTTAACGTATTGGAAATTGGCGTTTAGGGATGAACCTGATGCAGACGGAAGCTGGGGTCGTTCTTAAGATACATCTAGGCCTTGATCTTAGTTACCAAATGGACAAATCTCGCCCAGTGGGCAAATCCCATTACACCAGCAGCGTCTGGTATCAGTACTATTTTTTAAGGAAATTCTGAGAGCTTTGAATGTGAATAGCGCTGAAATTCCTGTCAACAAAACTTTTGACTTTGCGATAGATTCTTTTTTCGACCAGTTCTGTTCGTATATTTCTGTATATTTGAGGTTTGATCATGTGACATTCAAGTATATCTTTTATACTTTATTAATCTTATGCAAAATCACGAGCTTTCGATTTCAGAGCAGAGGGCCGGTGATTGAGTTGACGGCTAGAAGAGACGAGCAATGTTGTGGTTTGGTGTTATCGATGTGCAAATACAATTCAATAGTGTAAATCGGCTCTAATGCTGCAAAACGTGTGCAATGCTTATACGGCATTTCGTCGTCGACTATTTCAACGGTCTACGATCATCGCTTTATGGATTCTTTGTAAGTTTTCATTATTTTTTAGCATATAAAATGTTTCCATTTTTTAATAACGTTGTATTTTATATTCTGAACTCTAATAACTAATTAATGCAGAGGCACAGGTAGGTGCAATTGTTAAATACGAAAAAGGTCGTGGAATGCAATTTATTTTCTGTTTGTTATATTTAAGAGCAAACATCCCCGCAAAGAAAAAAAATCGGAACTTTTTCATTAATTTAGCTGCTTGGAAGATATTTTCGACACTCTACAAATTCGATTTTGAATTATAGAGTATTGCCGTGGAAAAAATTTAATTATTTTTTATTTGTACATTACAGATTTCAATTTGTATAATATTGTTGCTTTGCATGTAGTCGTTTTTTTCTCTTTCCTCTATGTATTATTATTGGCACATCTTCATGACAATATTTTTAGCGTTGAATATGATTGTGACATCGTTTATGTTTTATCATTAAAATTGATATTTTTAAGCATAGAAGTGATGGATTTATATTTGTAATGGCCTATTGATTGCGTTCACGGTGCACATTTCTGTGATCAGCGCCATCACATCTTCGCAAAAAATTTGCTCCCAGATCGTTTGCGGATCCTTCTTTGAGAAGGAAAGGGGGGGTGGATTGGGGAGGGGTGTGGAATGGAAATTCATACGAATAGACGGGACACATCTCTGGTTTATCAATGTTTTTTTAAGGGGGAGGGGGGTTCATCATGCCTTCTATCCCCTTTATTCCGATGATTGGTGTGGCTCCTCGGAAGACTCACCTTTCCTGCCGAACCGGATTGGTGGCTTCACGAGGAGCAAAATCAACATCTTCGAGTATCTACCCGACATAGTGAAGAACTTGTTTCTTCTATTGTTTGGGTTCGATTCGTAGATTACACAAATCACCTTATATTTGTTAAAAGTGCTATATTGTTTCTTGTAATTCGTGTTGATTATATAGAACAGAGTGGAGCAATCTTTTTTGCTTACTTCATTAAAGCCTCTTAGTTTTCGTCACAAATGGCGCGTTATTAGTTACGTTGACATGTGATTATGAAGTTGAATTTACAGGTGTTACATAAATTGGATACGACGCCTAACGATGCGTCGACTAAAAGTGACGATGCTTCAAGCAGGAGGGGTGAATCCAGGGTGACGACGGTATTGAAGCAACGACGATTAGCCACTGCAACTGCCACACCGAAGGCAAGTACAGAAGAGTTGGAACCTCAAAAACCGACCGCTGTCAAAAGGTGAGCTTAATGATAAGCTGAAGTGTGTGAGCATAAGTTGATAAGTTGGAACCTCATCGTCGACGCATCGAACCTTCGGTTGATTCCTTATTGCACGTTGTTTAGAATTCCTTATTCGGTGGAGTAAACACATTTGCAACTGAGAGAAGTGTGAGCTTTCTGTGGTAGATCTTTTGTTCTGTCATAAGTTATGACGTGGCAATTGATTGTACAAAACGTGAAGGTTAAGTGAACAGAAATATAATTGTGGGTTTTTAAGGTGCAAATGCAAGCATAAAAGGTAAATCAAGATGTGGAAGAAGTTCTGAACTTCAAAACTTCTTTCAAATGCTGAAATGCTCTAAAAATTGAGAAATTATTTGAGTGTTTCACATTCTCGCTTATGAGTATTGCTGATATAAGCATATCATATTGCTTGTGTTAGAGAGGTTTATAGTAGGTAGATGTTGATGTGAAGCTTTTTCGATGCCGGCTAGGTGTTTACTTTCACCTCGCAGGTGTAGTAAAAAGCAAAAGAAGAAGCGGTATCAACAGCGCGCATTGGGCGAACATTCGTTATGAGATGCGCGTTCGCATTCCGCTAACAGCACACCTTATTGTTTTCTCGTTTTGTTGCGATTGTTGTTGTCGTTCTAATTTTTAATGGTGATTTCTTGAAGGTGGACGAATCTTCGACTAAGCAAGGAGTTTTTTGAGGTGACGGAGTTATAGGGAGATATGATTTAGTCCAGACATGTTTCTAGTATAAGTAAGTGTTTAGCAGCCGGTTGGAGGTCTTTAGTTAGAGAGTCAGGGAGGCTATAGGTCAAGGTCAGGATAGAGGTGCAAAAGATATCGAATTTATTTGCAGAGTGCTTCAATGTATGGGTTTAAATGTGGCATGCGTAATTGCGCTACAATTTATTTTATTGCCAATAATGAGACTCGTCGCATATCTGTCACCGTTCTCATTACCGCAAAACTGGACAGCTGAATTCGTATCGAGTGCGGTGGGCATCATCTCGATTCTACCATTTTTTGTGATCACACGACTTGTAAATGCACTTTGGTTCTCGGATATTGCAAACGCCTCACTCAAATATCGAGGGTTGCAACCAGTTATACCTATTTCGTTTAGGTTGGTTATTCCGGTTCAGTTTTTCACTCCAACTTGTAGATTGCGAGACTGGTCCGACCAGTTAAGTGTTCACGAATATAGGTGGATAGGGATATGTATATATGATCAACTAAGGAAAGTTTTTTTTTGAGAAATGAGGCCTCGTTATCTCTCGTGGCGTTATTGTGTATGTCTGAAGATAGAGTAGCATATGTCTTGACTTGTTGTATTCGACTATGCCTGCACTGTTTGGCACAGTTCTTTCTGCATGTTCATGCGCTTCGAGATTGAATATTGGAGTGTCTGGTTTTTCATATCAAGTAAAGCCAACGTATGATGGAGATCTACTCTGAATGAGTTGTCCTTTGGTGACATTCTGCACAAATTGCCTTACGAACATCATAGTTTAAAGGCTGATTCTCGCAAGCGTTATACTTGTTGGTAAGGAGCAAGCCTATTTATGATTGTACTAAAACTCTGGCCTAACGAGGTTGTTTTGTTCACGCAAAATATTGTTCCTGGAAATTCGCTGGTTTTATTTAATCCATGATGCCAATTGGGTGGTGGAAGGAGATTAAACGGCATATTTGATGTAACAACGAAAAGGGGGAGTTCGGACATAAACTTCTGCGTTAACTTAAAACCGCACGATGCTAGTGCTACAAAAATCTTGGGCACAACTCCTCTAATTAGAGACGTACCATATTGTACAGATTTGCCGAAATTTTCCTATGGAATAAAGTTATTCAAATAGGATATATTGGAAGGTTAGTGAATGTTCAACTAAGGATTGCTTTATTTCCACTAAGTTAGTCAATGTGCAAAAATGCTACGCAACTTCAATATTTGTTCAACTTGTTTGCTTGTTTAAGTCGAGCGGCGGCCGATTTTGTGGTTGCAATCCTGGTCGAGGTGGTTTTCTTGTTACAATCACTGATGATGGTCTACCTACCAATCCCTCTAATCGCTCCACTCATCACATTCTTCCATCTTTCTCTTCTCCATGCTCTCTACAGGTGCCATTTGTTCTTCACTTGTTGTTTTTAATTTCCGTTTTTGTTTTTAGTTATTCACATTTAGTGTTTGGAGGGGGGCCTTCGCCGTGTTAAGTGATGGATCATATACCGGATGGACGAGTAGAGCGTTTGGCTCGTGATACACATATATGAATTGGCAACTATGCTTTTTATGTGATGCATATTAAATAGATGAGTGTTTAATATGACACAATAAAAAGCAATAACGAGAGCGATTGTTACAGCGCGCATGCGGCGAATATCCCAAAGTTTGCAGGCGTTCGTTTATCGCTTACAATGCTGTTTATTATTATTCTGCTAACCTTTCTTATGATCTTCTTTGCTGTTAAAAGGCAGCAAAGAAAGGTTTTGTAGGGATAGGGTAGCATCTATCCCTAAATGACGATTCGATGTAGTTGTTAAATTGAACAAAACTCGAGCTGAGAAGGATTCAACTGAGTTTTGTTATGTCGGTGTAGATATGTTGCAGTGGTCGAGAACATTGGCATAAAATGCTTCCTACAAATTTCTCTAAACCGTAAACTAACTAGATATAATCAAAAAAGGTGCTAATCACTATAAATGTCGTAGAGTGCTCGCTGTTGTAGAGTGCATAGTATCAGTCAGATTTTTTTTTTTTGGAGTAAATGGCTTTAATTATGGCGGTTTATTATGTAGAATGGATGAGTGCAAAATAAATTCTGCCAAAACGTGTCTAATGCCGTTAAGAAAATCACATATGTAAATATGAATAAACAGATACATATAAATATTTATTTATTTATTTATTTATTTACTTATTTTTTATCTATTTATTTACCTATTTATTTTCAAATTTGAAGGTCCGTCGATTTGTCAAGCTTAAGGCTTGTCTCAGTAATGATTATATGAGACTATGCTATGTTACTATAGTATGAGTGATTCACCTACTTGAAGCGCATCTGACCACGTATATTTCAGCTTCGAATATTTTTGGATGTCGCAAGGATTTGAGCTAAAGAGTCGATTAGCAAAAATCGAACGTTGTTGGCCCTATTTTATGGGTTTCGGTACGCCATTGACACTCGTTACGATGACGTCGAGTAATTTTATTGTCAACGGATGTCTGTTCGGAATGTTCTTCCCATTCTTCATCGTCAGCAGCTATCTCGTTAGTTGATCATTTCGATGAATAGAAGAATTGATGTTGTTGGCTGATTTGACTTTTCAAGACATTGCCGATCCCTTCTTCTTACTATATTCTGTGGTGAAGAAAGTGAGGGTTTTTAAAC
>JAAVTS010002852.1:13104-24669 GCA_022845575.1 Baylisascaris ailuri
AAGGCAATTTTTGGGGATATTTCTATTTGAAAAAAATAGAAGATATCCTTGTGCTGAGTGATAGCGAGCATTTCATCTTTGATATGAGGGCTAGATTGAAACGTCACTTAATATTATGAGTAAAGATTGACACATTGCAAATATTTCCTCGTCGAATATTTTAGATATAAGCAGAGAGTTGTATATATGAACTCATTATTATTATTGTTTTTCAATTATTTTATAGATTTTGAGAAAATCTTTCATTGGCATCTAACTTTTGAATATGGCGATCCGTTATCACTTGTCATTTACGTATTCGCTATTGATCATCTTTATTTTATTTGCCTTTAAAATGTTGCTAATTCCGGTAAGATTTGATTGCAGTTTATTTACTTCTACTTTTTTTTTTACTATGAATATTTCTTCAATTATCATCGATTTGTTTCTCATATAGTATCGCTCAAATAAATTTATTATATTAGTTGTTCATCTATGATATTGAATGAGGTTATTTATTGATGGTTATTAGCCATACTATTTTGATGTCGATTTTCTGGACTTATTCACTTTTCTCTTCATTAATTTTATATCCATAGAGTATTATGTATATTCTGATGCACTATTTAAAAGTTGATTTATGAAAATGATGTTGTTTGGAGGTGTGGGGTTGATCACCTGAGATGCAAGTGAATGATGGGTGGAGTCTCTACGGGTTAATGATCTCGGACTGTCGTTGAGTTAAATATAATCATGCGACGTGACAGAGAGGTGGGAGGGGGGAGGCTGACGGCACTCTAAGCTGAGGACAACACCTTTTCAGATTCCATTTAGGCTATTTCACTGATATAATTAAATGCTCGTATATAGTCGACGATTTGCATGCTTTTATTCAATAGATGCAAAAGAGTATCATAGAATGTGTAATAATGTTTGTGGTTGCAAGGAGACGTTGTATGTGGTGTGCTCGCATTTTTATTTCTTTTTATCGTGTACTACAGTGGTTAGTTTGAATTATGGGAAGGATAGGGGGAGGGAGGGGTGGGGCATATTTGTATGAAATTTGGTTTGGGGTCTAAATTCAAAAGCCTCTTCTCATTCGGCAATAGTAGCCTTGGATGTCCGAAGGTTTTCGCCGTCGTTTTCACATAGACCTCCCTTATAACATAACACCTCCTTCTTTGATTGCGTGAAGGAAAACTCGATGGAAATACGTATCATTTATTGCAGCGCTCGAGCACCAAAATCTGCCGTTAAACGATATCTCGATCGAAGCGGGGGCTGAGTTGAACGCATAGAGATGTGAGGGCAGGTTAGGCCAATGCCTGATTGGACAGAGGGCTTCCACCCTTCCATCCCATCTTATCCTCATGCATTATGTTATTTTTGTGTTGCTACGTTTTGTCCATTCAAGATATATTTCTCTAAGCAAACATTACCGACTTTCTGCTAGCGCTTTCATGCAACGATATTTTGAGGTGTTGATTTATTGAAGGAAATTTTCAGACCGCTTGGAGAATGGTAGCGGTTGAAGCGTTAGCAGTGGGCCTCAATGCTGGCTATAAGGTAGGTTTTTATAATTTCTGATTTAACGATACTTTCTTATCGTGGAGTAGTTGTTTTGGATTATGGATGGAAGGTAGATGAAATATAGAAATCGTTACAGCTCTTAACCATTCATGGTTAGACTTACAGCGGTCATTGTCATTATTATTTGCTGGACGCTGTTTGAATCATTCATGGGGTTTTTTAGGTGGTGTACTAATTGAATATTGGGGAACCAAAGTTTTTTATGAATATATTTGCATTCATCTGAAGTAGCAGATATTAATGAGTTAGGGAGGTATGATATAGTTGCATAGTTGCATTGTTTCTTTCTAATTGCAACTAGAGAGCTCTCAGGGGGACATAACAGATGGCTGGCAACAAGAGACTTGTTGAAGATGAGTTCTTTTGTTTTCATGACATTCGCTGTTGTAGTGATTGTTTACGGTGTTCATCGTCTTTGCAACTAGACGTTGAGCTAGTTTCTACTTTAATATTGATTTGTATATTTGCTATTGAGGTAGGTTATAGGGTGTATATCATTGCTTAGTATAATACGCTAGGAAATTTCGGTTTAGTCGGTTTCCTCGATTGCGAATGGGGTTTTAGTTTGTTCTTTTATGTATTGATTTTGAAGTATGTTTCCATGGTGGTGTATGGGAGCATGGCATTGCTGTTTTTTATTCACGGCCGAGTGAGAGGATGGTCAGTTTTGGCAGGTGATAACCAAATATCTACTGTGAAATTTTGTCTCCCCACTATGTCTGTTTAGAATGGGAGGCTTTTTAGCTTTTTTTTTGATAGTTGGAAGATTTTTTTATAAACTCTCAAATCATTATAGTTTGTATGTTTTACATATGTTACGATAAGTTATGAAGTGGGAATGTGATGCCCGTTTATCCTTCACCATAATGCTTCTATATCCGCTTACCTGTGGCAAGCAAGGTTTATGGGAACACCTGTACGGTACATTATGACGTCTATAGAAAGTTGGTGATATTGCAGGAATATGACATGTTTCATTATTGATTAGTTTGAGAGGACGAAAAATCAATACATATGTTATTGATTGATTTGAGGTGACAAAGAATGAGCGCAAGCAGAGACAAAATCGGCACAAAGGACGTCTCTCGAAGCGGAACAAAATTGTAAGGGAATTGGTACGTGAGGTCACTGGTATGGCTCCTTATGAGCGAAGAGCTATGGAGTTGCTTAGAATTAGGTTGGTTCTATTTCGGTTTGGCTCAGTGGGTGGGATTGTCGATAACAAGTTGTGATTTTTTCATATTTGAGGGTAGGAACCCTTTTCGATGTCAAAATTTAGCCTTGAAATTGGGGGCCTTTGAATTTTGCAACGTTTAATGGGTTTGTCATATTTACGTGGAGTCATAATTTGGCGTCTACGATAGCGTTGAATAATTGTGAACGGATTGTAAAGATTTAGCATCTGTATGAAGTTAAACACCTTGATGGCTTATGAACATAATGATAGCTTTTGCATCTGATGGACTTGTGAGGTCTTTAGTCGTTTTCGCTCTCCATTCGGCACAGCAACAATGCGATGAGAAATCAACTGTTCGCATATAATAATGAAGTGTTTATCGAACTAAACGATTTAATAGCATTTAAATCGATGCCTGTCATATCGTTGTTCAAGATTTCTTTACATAATGCGATCGTTAAGATAAGGTATTTTCTGTCACGTTTTGTTTGGGTGAAGTTTTGTCGATTTTTCTTGAAGTTTAATTGTTTCGTTGGTGATTAACCATAGAATGCAATATTGCCGCACCAGCCTTAGAGCAAGTGAATGAAGACGGCAGAATTTATGAAGAATTTAAAACTAATCTTTGTTTGGATTGTTGGTGGGGTGGTTTTTCTTTGCATTGCAATATATGAGCCTTGTTGTTTTTGAAAATTATAAGGGTATTTTTCTTTAATTTATTTATTATCTTTGATTGTGGGAATGATGAATATGGGGGATATATTTGCAGCAAAGATAAGAAGGCATTGAAGTTCTTGAAGAAGCGTATTGGGTCGCATGTTCGTGCTAAGAGGAAGCGAGATGAAGTTCAAGCGATCCTCACCAACATGCGCAAGCATCACAAATAATCAACCGTTCGGCATTCGTTTGCTGCTGTCGTCGGTTGTGTTGTTATCGTTGAAATGTCTGCAGACACCAATAAAGTATATTTGTTTGTTGTATGCTGTTGGTTTATTGCTTGAAGATTACAACTTAGAATGTTTACATAAATACCTCATAAAATTTGATGTATTTTGATTTATTTAAAATAGTACTAAATGATTTGTTTCTTCCTAACTAAGTATTGGGTGAATCTTAGTAACCTGTCGCAGTTTTTCTTTCGAATTTATGATGTGCGGAGGCGGTTTGTTGGGGAGTAGATGGTAGGATAAGCTGCTTTATGAAATGGTGCAAGTTTTATGGCCACGGATTCTATTCGATGAGATCGACTGGGGTGGTACGCCGTTCAGGTTCGCGCGGATAGCAGAGATACGATGGGATAGGTTGGACGCAATTGAAAAGTAGAATGGTTATATGTGAGGGGTGATGATGGGTTGAGTCGGGGCTGTTGTATCTTGCATACATCGAGGTTGATTCTGAATTGTTGCAATTTGGGAAGGAGGCAGGAGGGGGGGTGGGAGGGAGGGGAAGAAATTCGTGTCGCATTGGCTCGAACCTTAGCAATAACTAAAGCGGACGGGGATTGTGTTTTCTTTCTTGTTTTGATGTTAGAAGTTTGGCTTTGCGAAAAAATTTTTTGGTCCTATTTTCCTTTGCATTTTTTCCCCTCCCATTTTGATTTCTCTTCCTCCACCCCCTCCACCCCCCTTCCCCCTCCTCACCAATCCCCTCCACCCGAGATCTCACGAAAAATGGGAAGCGGCGAGATGCCGTCCAGATTCACGACCTTTGGTCTAGAGCCTCTACTGGTTGCCTCATTGCTTGTTAAGGTACTAGTGGTTTTTGTTACCTCCGATCCGTGTTGGCGCATCATCCATTCCTTCCCTTTGATGTGCAGCAGATCGTTATATCTGATCGTACACCTGAGTTAGTTTTTAGTTTATACGCGCACAATTATGTGGTCGAATCATGAAACCGTTTGTAGTAATATAATGAAAAAGTTGCAGTTTCCATCAGTAAAAAGAAGATAAATATCGGCATTTCAATAGGTTTTCCTGTTGAATTCATTTCCTTTCATGAAGGGAATAAAAGCATACATTTCCTCAATAAAATTTTATATTTATTAGCAAAATATTTCTCCCTTTGATCCAAGAGGTGGGCTTTGTCTTGTTCGAAAAAATGTGGGCATAGCCAATTTCATTCCAGCAATGGCTATTTGAGAGGTGTTAGATGAGAGAGGAATAAAAATTTGCTTATGATTTGGACCGATAAAATTTGATGTAGAAATTCATGGGGGAATTTTTGAGGTTTTTTTCTTAAAGTCATTGAAGTGGAGGCTTGCGCGCACCTTTTGCGAGATTGTTGAATATTTAGCGACGAATATATGAATGATATGAGGAAATAAGGAATATAGGTGATATAATTAAATATTCTGTCTGGTTTCAAATAGATTAGATTGCCACCGGCGGTTAGTGACGATTTTTCTGCAGCGTATTATGAAACCAACTGGTTGCATATTTATATAGTAATTTATTTATAGGGTTTATATTTTGGCGAAAATAATGAATACATTTTGCCGACGTTTCGTATCGTTGAGGGTTTTGCCAAGTTCATACATACCGACAATTCGTGCATCCTCAACATATGCATTGATCCAATCACGTGCCGTTGTTAGGTTGCAACCGATCGCTTCAATTAAGCAACAAAAACGCTCCTCACAAATCGAAGTTTTTGGCCCATTCGATCCACCAAAGCAACTCACTTTCAAAGAGGTTTATTTGCTTTCTCTTTTATAAGTGTTTCTTCATTCACTGACGTACATGATTATATTAAGAAGTTTTTGATGCAGTAGTTGCTATATAATTGATGGTACTTAGCCTTTGATTTTGCAGACTTATTTTATAGCAGATTAGGCCAAAAGTTTAATACGTGATATAATCGAGTAGAGGGGAAGTACTCAGCACTATAGGATGTGATCATCGGGATGGTGAGTGCAAGCGGTTCCTCGACTTCAATTTAGACAAGGTGGATATAAGAAATATTAAAGAAATCTAGAAATGCGAAATACGAAAAACATTGAAATAATATTCCAAACATCCTTTCCCTATTGTTGAGGCTATTTCTAGGTTTAGGTAGAGGGCGCTGATCGTTTACAACAGGTAAATGGCAGTTGCAGCGATCGACTTACTCGGCTTAGAGGGAGGGGATGGGGGAGGAGTAGGGTGGGCAAGAAATAAAATGGCTTCTTCGCATGGGAGTTGAGTATTCATAAGAACTGCTACTCTTGATTTGCTTCTGGCTCGTATCTTCAGAAGATACACCATATGGAACTTAAAACTATTGGAGATGCAGTTGTTCTTCGAGAGAGTTTGAAACTCTTAGTTGATTGAGTGAATTCGATTTTTCACTTCCAATCTTTATCGGTTTTTGTTGGTTTGTTGACTTCATTCATCGACTAATTTTGGTTTCTCTTAAATAGAGAGAGTATTGAGGTGGAGGATCGAGTTTTGAAAGCGATTCGTGCATGGGATCGATTTCCACAAGATCGTAGTGACTTGTTGACATTAGATGCGAGTTTCGTCAACGATTTGGGTCTCGACTCGTTGGATCACGTCGAGATAATAATGTCACTTGAAGATGAATTCGGCTTTGAAATACCCGACGCGGATGCAGATAAATTGAAAACACCTCGTGACATCTCCAAGTATATTTGCGAACGAGAGGATGTTTATGAGTGAATGAATTATGTATATTTTTAATGGCAGCAAGAACAGGCGGTGCACATGTCGATCGTTGTGATCGCAGTTTTTAGAATTGAATTACGCGAGATGGAGAACAGGTAGAGGGCAGGTACAGTGAGTAGGGGGTGGAGGGTTGATGAGTCCTACCTATTTGTGATAGTCGGGTAGCACTCCGAATTGCGTTCAGTGAAGAGCTATCTTCAGTTAAATGTGCAGGGAGTATTGTTGTGTTCTTATGTTCTAAGAGTTCGTGTGCACCAACTAAACAACTGCCTAAAGCGTAGCGTTACNCTTATGTTCTAAGAGCTCGTGTGCACCAACTGAACAACTGCCTAAAGCGTAGCGTTACATGTAATATTAGTGAGGCGTTTTGCTTTAATAAACTCTCCTACGAGGTGTATATAATGGTATATATATGCGTATCGCAGAAATGTATTCAATCATTACTAGGTAAAGTATGAGTGCTATGTACACAAGTAGGCAAACAACTATGCTGAACGCCGACGAATAAAGTAAATCTATGTGGGGGTTAATATTGAGCTTGTTTGTAAAATTGATATGCTGATATTAATTGTCAAAAAGAATTCTTGAATTCTAACTACAAATGAATTCATTTCTTAAACTCAGAGAGCTCTGGGGCATGTTGAATTGCTCCGGGACATGTTGAATTGCTCCGAGGCATATTAGCCAAGCAGTGGAACGTCTGTCTAGGGAAGTTCCGCCAAATTTGAGCTTGGGAGGCCTTTGAAAACTTCGTCGTGCCAATTTTTGTAGCGTTTCAGCTATTCCGGATCCTTTAGAGAGAGAGGCGGTGAACTAAAAAGTCTTTTGGGGAATGAAGCTATCTTGTCCTGGATTAAACCTCATAATCCGCGATGTGAGCGGCTAGCTGAGCATCCGAAATAAGGTCACAGATATTGTGGATACAACAGGATTAATACTACAGACTAAATGCTTCCCTTCAAGCCATTATACGGGTTATTAAGTGGTCAAGAGTAAGAATCAATACTTTGTTAAGAATAAAAGAACAACAATTGTTTATTAACATAAAAACGATTAACGAATGGCCAACACTATGGCGATTTGTAGTTGGATGCACGATGCGTAATTCTTCTCTCACTTCAACGAGTGCAAAACCGATGGCAGGTACTTATAGAATGCCTGAAAGAACATTTTACGTGAATAAAATTACCTGCTTAAATGGCCGGCTATCTCATCTTACAAGTGCGACCTCTTCAGTATTGTGATTTCAGGACCTCATTATCAATTCTCAATTCTATGGGAGTGTCGGCAAATTATGTTCGAACGCATACCATCTGGATGGGGAAGAGGGGGGGGGGGTGGGTAAGGGAGAGATAGAAGATTATGGGTCGTTGAAAAGGTCGAGTATTTAACGAGCAGCAAAAACTTATGAAAATGGCGAAGATATAGAAAATGAAAATGGCGAAGATATAGAAAACTTTACTTGCAGTATAAATCCATAAAATTCAGAGTTTCATCTCAATCCTTTCTGCGTTGGTCAACGCTCCCAATGAATAAAGATAGAATACCGAATAGAGAGTGATCGCTTGGGAGATGCTTGACGTACAAGTCAATTCTCGAATCGAATGCATCGCCAACATTCCACAGCCCACATCGACCGTTTGAAGGCCAAGATTCGATGACAATAGTGGACCTACCGTCGTGCCACAAGGCATATCATTGCGAACCACTATTTTCTAAAAAAGTATACGTATGTAAATGCCCATATGGTCGTTCTCTTTAATCATTAGGTTAATAAACCAGAGATATATCAACTTGATCCCCGTCGGATATTGGAATACTGCCCCTAAACTAGACTTGTGCGGTGGGAAACACTAAATTGTATCTTTCAGTCGGTGCCTGCGACCGTCATGTATATACCCTCAATATTACCAAATTGTACCATTCAGTGTTCGAGTTTTCCATGATATATGGTTGAGTAAGTTCTATCACAACAACATTGAAGGTATGCAACATTGCTAAATTAACCTCGACTTCCATAAAAAGATGCAACAAATCTACGAAGGGGATAAGAGAAACTTGTAGAGGGCAAGAGGCAAGATGTGCGATTTGCTTGAGTACAGCATGTGTTCTTCCAGTTGTCGCATATCTTTGATTCATATTCACCTTAACAACCACTCCACCATGGAATTTCGGACGATGATTATCCTTAAAATTAAGCTTTATTTACCATATTCCAGCTTTCTCTCATATAAAACATTATCCACCACCAACAATTAAGACAATTCTGCGCTAATCATTGAAACGATAATCGAAAAAGGATTCACCTGAACGATCATCTCTCACTATAATCTTGGGGTGCCATTTACAGAGTCACTAATCGAAAACACTCCAATCACATTCATTAATTGCATATATAAAGCTGCATTTTGAGTTAATCAGGTGTTTTCGAATAGAGGAGGGCTATTGATTGAGACAAGTCAAAGGGATTTGCCCAATAAAAATGGGTTTTGATGAGTAAAAAAAAGATTTCTCAATTATTTTCATATTAGTTTTGAAAATTGCCAAAAAAAAATAAAATAAAATTTCCTCTTTTCAATCAAGTTCGATTCATAAGTTTCATGTCTACATATACTACCTCGAGCTTAAATTCATATATGTTCAAATAACTGATTCATGATCTAAAATCCCCTATAATTGAAGCCGATATAGATTTTCTCATCCAGAGTAATGTTAAATCTGCTTATAGATGATATGAAAAAGTAAGTAAACCTCATGTTTATCTCGATAGTTAGGATGTGCTGTATGTGCTTGATCAGCGCTTATCATAAAAGATTTTGCGATAGCCTCTTCGAATGCGGTTTGTGATCCACCCGCTGCTAATCGTCGTAAGACCCATTCAGTGAAATGGCTTTTCGCTCCTTGTGCAGATTCACTTCCGCACTGAAAAAAAAAAAAGAAAAAAAAAGAAGAAAGACTTCATTCAATTATCGCATAAAATATAGATCTCTCTATTCTATTTCAGAAGAATATTTCCCATCGAAATCAACATAGAAATCAGCATATGTGATCGATACCATTGCAAACGTTTAGTGGCACTTCTTAAGATATTTGCCCTTATAAAGAATTATTGTCAGTTCTCAGGCATTTCTCTATTGTCAACTAAACCATATTTAATCAAAATGTGATTATAATTCGTCTTCTTCACCAACAGGTCACATTTCATCAGTGGGGCAACTATGCAATACTTACTTGGTTTATTTCGTTTTCCCTCAGTTAATTTTTTAATACCATTAAGAATCTCTCTTTATTAACAGACCAGTATAATATGTTCAAAAACCTATACGGTGTAATAAAATAGCAAAATGAAACATCAATACCACGTTTCCCTAAAGAAATTCAACCTGACGCACTCATCATCTCAAAAACAGAAGAAAAAAAAACTTGGTAGCAATCTACGCAATGAATATACCATAGATAAATCGAGAAAATATTAACATTTGATCAGCTAATGAAGGTAATGCTATGGTTGCAACTCTTCAATAACAATAGAAAATTCATAAGGTAATTCAAACGACTCAAGTTAAGCTTAAAAGAGGTAGAAAAAATGACCCATATAGCTCCAATGTGATTCACATGCCAATAATGATGCATAAAGCTTTACACTCAAAAAAGTTTACATTCACTACATTCTTTCATTAGATATTTTTATTTCTCATTTAGTCGTCTGATCCAATCTGCATTTCATAGCAATGAAGATACAAATGTTAGATTGACCACCCTTAAGGACGGAAAGGACGGACTTATGGGCACTGAGCATCGATGTAGCAGTTCAAAAACTGGTCAACGGATCAATTTCGCGACCAATTATGCCTCTAATCAATTGGCAAAAAAATTTTTTTTTGAAAAAATTTGATAACAATAGAAAAACAAAATTTCTAACCTACTTCATAAAACTATGAGAAAATTCACCTCTTCGTTGTCATAGCATGATGCTATTCGAATATTTTCATCGTTTCCGAACTCTGTAGCACCTTCCGTTACACTATCAATGATGCCACGGATCGCCGTAAATGTACCAACCAAATTGTCAAGACGTTGACTGCTAATGAATTCGTCGTATGCGCCACCGATTGTCTACAATTGTCATCAAAAATTGAATACCACATCAACTACGGTACTCAGGAGAGGTAGACCACCTATGGATACTTAGCAAGGTAAATCAATTACGGATACTTAGAATAGGTAAAGGGTATAGCGATCATAACTGAAACATACCGCAGGTTGGTGATCGTATACGTACAAATCCATATCGATGATATCCTGAGGTGCACAGCCTGCTTCTTTAGCTATCAAGTTCAACAATACTGAGTGGTGATCATGCTGTATATCACTCGCATCATTCACTTCATTTTCAGATGAGTGATTCTCGTTCTATAATGCACAATCATGTCAACGATTCGCTCATTAAGCAAATTTAGGTACTCTTGGAGGGGGGGGGGGGAAGGGCTGTTTCCTTTATTTCCCACCAGTAAGGGAAACAATGAAAAAGATGGCAATCAATACACATACGAATTATTGTACTTGAAAGGACACCTGAAATTGTAACTGGTACTTTTCTCGACATCAGCGAAAGAGTGAGGCGATTTACCGCCGATATATGCATTACCTTTGCTTCAAAGACTTATTCATCCGAAAGCCATTCGACATGCTTCAATCCTCTCATTTTATCAAAACGCCATCCCCTAAGGGCTTCTTTGTTATATGTTCACTTTAGACATATCTCTAATATTATTTGTTTCAACTCAATAATAAAATATTGAAAATTAAGATTGTACCTCTAAATTAAGCTCATCACTCACCTCTTCCGGTTTATTGAGTCCATCGGCCACAAAAGAAGCAATAATCGGTCGAAGCATTGTCTCGTTATTACATTCGAATTTATTTCTTTCAGTACAGAAATGAATCGCCAAATTCGGTATGAACAATACTGGTTTTGCAATATTAACCAATTTCTGTATTAGCTTCTGATCCTGCAACTATTCTTTCTATTAGCATATCTATTGCGATCGCTAAGAACGCTGCAAAAATAAATAACAAATTGCATCCTGTTATGCTTTTGAAAGATAGCCTTATTGTAAAACTTATGCTATATATTCACCTTTAAAATTACTGCTA
>JAAVTS010002853.1:5247-24661 GCA_022845575.1 Baylisascaris ailuri
GTGGTTCGATTTCGTGCGGGTGTTTGTAGTGTGTAGTACGGGAGGGCGAGGTGCGTATGTCCGTATGTTCATATCTATGGTATGTGTGAGGCATCGCGTGTGGTCTGTTTCAGTATGTGTGGTATAGACTTTGTTTCGCATACCTATATGGGAAGGGGTGATGTGGGTGTATGTGCGTGTATGTGTGCGTGTCTATGTGTGTGTGTGTTGTGTGTAGGCGTGAGCTGTGGTTTCTGTTGCGTGGGGTGTGCCGTGTGTGGTGTAGTGTGGCGTGGTGCTGTGGTATGTGTGGTGGCGCGTCTCCTCTCAATAGATTCTTTTATTTTCATTCTTTTATACATTCTTCTTCAATGATATCTATTTGCATTCATTTATTCACGGTTTCTTCACTGTAATAACTCATTTATGTGAAGTTCCTATGCAAATGTCCTGTAACTGAGATTTCGGAATTCTTTTCTCGGTAACCATTAGGCTTATGAAGTTCGGACTTCCCTCTTTCAATGCAGCATTAAAAGCTCTATCGAACGATATATAACTTGTTATATTTCCGAACAAAAGTTGAAAACCGATCCGAGCGCCCTGAATTTCTGAAATCTCGATTTTTGCGATTCTAAGGGTTCTGATTCTCGACCTTTGTTTGATAGAGGAGTAAACGGTCCTTTGGTTTCTCATCAGTCTGCGGAGACCTCTCGAACGTTATATGGGTTACCGCTACGGGGCAAACACGAGCCGAGAAAAACAATAACAAATATCACTATTTTTCGATCGTTAGGGGGTAGTAAAGGGGAATTTTGGAAAAATATTTTTTGTCTCGGATTTTGATTCATTTGGCACGAAACGATAGGACTCGATGAGCTGATCACGGCTATGTGCATTATTTGCTGGTTTATATGAAAAGAAGGAGACTATAGGTGCACGAATGTTGTAGTTTCTGTACAAATGTACTGTAATTGATATTTTGGAATCTTTTTTCTCGCAATGGTTAGACATATGGGGCTACTGCTTGCTTCTTACGATACAGCTTTAAAAGCTCTATCCAACAATGTATAGTTCATTATATTTCGGGAGAAGAGTTGTAGGCGATTCGATGCCCAAAGTTAAAAAGGTGAAAGATTGATTTAAATGAGCCGTTTTTGCACGCAGAGAGAATGGGACCCTGAAAATCTTTGAGTGTTTATGAGGGCGATATAAGAGTATAGAGAAGTTCTTAAAATTGTGAGTAAGAAAATTTGGTGAATGTTTTTTGATGAAAGTTGATCCTTGAAAACAATTCGAAACTCCTCCATTATAGCAGCTACTCTTGCTTGTTCTCACTTACGTATATCGTACCGAACACATCATATGGCCTTCTAGAAATGTTTGTGTGCCTTATTCACAGAAACACTCCAAGCCAATTCCAACATAACATTTGAGAACTTCAGAAATCAGAACTATGAATGAATTGCTGAGCAGAAACTTCTATGTAGAGCTATGATTCCCATACTTGAAAATGTTTTTGACGTATATTAGGATGGACACGCTGGACGCGATGGTAGTATAAAGGCGGCTGATGGTATTATTAACGAGCCATGCATCATTTGCCCTCCAGGAGCGCCTGGACTTGCGGGACCTCCAGGAAGCAAAGGACCTCAAGGACCACGTGGTGCAACTGGATTCAGTGGAACGGATGGTATGTTTCATCATGTTAACACAGTGCACTTTGTAGCAGTTGGGCAACTATTGTGTACAGCAGCTATTGTTGTTGGTGATAATCAATGCTCAACGAGCCACACCCTTTCTAACCAACAGTTTCAAATTATTGCTAGCAAAGTTTTCACAATCCCAGTAGTAATGCCTGAATTGCTTTTTGCCAATTAGAAAACAACTGGCTTCTAGCCGAGACGAAAACTGATCTTCTATGAATGAAGTGAAATTTGCGTGGAATTGAAGAAATGATTGTTGATCTTTGAAAAAAGGACGGAAGATAGAATCTTTTAAGTATTCAAACGCAACAAATAACGGATAAAACTATCAAAACTCACTGAAAGGCGACGAATTTATGAAATCGTCAAGGAATGAGAGCAGGTTCCGGAACAGTCGATGAAAGCATAACTCAGCCAAGAATTATTAACTTGGAAATATTCTATCTATTTATAGGCAAGAGAGGAGAACAAGGAATGGTTGGTCCATCGGGTCCCATGGGACCACCCGGATTAGAAGGACCACAAGGCAAGAGAGGAGAGGTGAGTCGTACCGAATAGCTACAGATGCATAAAAATAAGTGTTATTTATTTGAGATTCATATAGTCGTTATAATTTCTTTCTGAAATACTCTGCATGTCAGTCTAAAAAATTTGATGTCTCATTGCCACTTTCATTATTGTTTCCTATTTTACTAATACGTCGAAGGTTTGTGTTTTAAAACCAGTGAAAGATCCTCTCAAGTGCGTTTTAAAAAATCTAACACCTACATATGGTCGATTCTAAAGCGAATCAATAACAGCGTTTCCTTTCTATGTATTGGTCATTTGTCCCTTGAATTGTCTCATTCATTTGCTGAAGTTGGTCTGATTCTAATTTTATAAGCATTTAACTAATTTGACAAAGTGCAGTATTGGACAGATCCATTTTCCAGGGTGGCAAAGTGATCGAAATTGAAGGGCCAGCTGGTCGCCCTGGGAAACCAGGCCCATCAGGAAAGAAAGGAATTCCCGGCTACAAAGGAGTCCCTGGACAAAGCATTCCTGGCCCACAAGGACCAATTGGAGATGTGAGTACTTTTGTTCGTTTACAATGATTGTGCGGTTTGTTATTCAAAAGAACTTTCATAAAGCCTACGCTGTGCTGAAAATCTACTTCTTAAGGTTGATGAAAACAAATTTACCAGCTTACTTTTCATTTTCACCTCAGAACTTGATTACTGATATGACAAAAATTCAAACTTATTACCTGAATTTGTTTTACATTTCAGCCTGGAGTCGCTGGTCGCGATGGAAAGAAAGGACCTCCAGGACCGCAGGGATCTCTTGGATCAAGAGGTATGCAATATACTTTTTATACGACGAAACTTTTAGAATGCTAACAGCCCACCTAGTCCAATCTTATTTCGAGAGCAATGCATAAAATTTGCATAATATTTCAATATTGATTCTGCTGACGAAAAGGAAATCATGGTGAATTCACTCATGTTTCAATTATTCTAATAGAAGGGGGCAATTAAGAACCCAAAAATAATGCGGCGTCATATGGATTGGTAAAAAAAAAAAAGGTTTTTATCTACTATAGACAGTTGTCAACGTGCAAATCATCTTCCAATATTCCTACCTAAGTAGGACCATAAAATTTCTCTAAATGACCTAAATTTTGACCTATATTTTATCAGTTTGACCAATTTGACCAGTATAGATCTCATATCACCTATATTTTCAGATAATACTTTTAAAAGAAGCACCGCTTACGAGTACTGGAAAACGCGTCTCTTTTTTTTCAGTTCATTATTCCCCTATAATCGCAAAAGAAAACATATGACGGGAAGTTTCATCTTATATGGCGCAAAATGAGCCTATTTCTGTTTAGGTAATGGGTATTAGCGCCATTAGATTGCATAAAAAAGAAGCAGCGGAAAGACCCTACAGTTGCTTGTTTCAGGTGTCGATGGAGATTGCTATCACTGTCCTGCACCTCGTACTCCTCAAGGATATTAATACATCGATTTCAGTTATTCATCAACAACAAATACTCAGTGTTGTGCAGTAATTTATTCAACAATGAACAGCAATTATCATTTGAATAACAACATAAAGTATAAAGAATAAATAAAAGCAATTAGCGCCAATAATCGCTCTTATTGCAAATTTGCATTAGATGATATTGACACTTGATATCTAAACATTTCATAGTACAATTCAATCGTCTTTCGTATATTACAATCAACTCTGCGGTCATCGCTTACCCTTAGAAGCGACATCTACGGAACCATTTAACTACGGCTGTATTGGCCCAAGAAGAATTTACCAGACAACCACAAGTCCACTGTTGTCTTATTATATCTTCGCATATATGCGCAACAACTCCTGACGTTGCCTCAAGCATTTGTGTGGTCACTTCTTGTGAAAACACAAGTGGAAAAGAGGCTCAAGTAAGCGGCCAAGATGCACCGCTTCTCACGGGGAAGGTAGGGGACGGAAGGAAATGAAAGTAGGACGCTTCCAGAACTTCACGTCACTAAATATTCACAACGCCGACTGCGTTCCAAATTGCTCGGCGGGTAATTTCGGGTAATAACGGTGCAAGAATCTTTGATATCGATTATCCCCAAAGGCTTGTCGAAAAACGCACAAAAGAAATGCCCAACATGTTGCCCATGGGTTACCCTCTAACTGCCATTTCATTTCGTATGCCTCCCTCAAATTTGCCGTATCAGATATAACCGTTTATGCACGAAGTCGAATGAAAAACAAAATCATACATGGAAATACCAATAAAAAACATAATATTATTAACACGCACGACTTCGTTAAACCGATAAACAATAGGAGATGACCAAGAAAAAAAAAGAATAAACAAAAATATTCATCATCGTTTCTAAGCGTTCAACATCTGAACGCTTGTCGTTGTGTGCACACAACATAGCACCAATATCAACACAACAGAATTATTATTATTATTATTATTATTATTAAATGAGCATAAAAGCATGCTTCAATAACCTGAAATAAATGCACACACTGAAGTAAAATCGTTACTATGCACCCAGCTGCACGATCGGCAATCATCGGCATGCAAGTACGCATCGTCGGGAAAATAAAATAAAATAAAGCAATGGAAAGGGGAACGTTTATAGAGAGCAGACGGAGATTAATGTGAATAAGTACATGGCATCTGCAATGAACCGCGTTTGCATATCATCGTCTTACAATATCATAATATATGATAAGAATCAAAGATAAAGAAAATGCTTTGTTGCAAACCTGGTTCTGCGTGCACCATATTTGACAAATCTACTAAGAGTAGAATTGGTCATGAAAGATCATTCCCTCCTTAACCTTCGTGACACAGTTACCTCCTCATTTTTATAACAATACCGTTCAAGCTAATTTCCCTATTGCCTTCGTTGACCAATTAGATTTATTACTGAAGACAAATAAAAGAGTATCATAAACATCAACGAATATATCGAGATCTTCCATTCGCAATTGCCCTCAGGTGAACAACAGCAATAAAGATGAAATTTGCACGACATAATAAAATGAAGAATTCGCGATTCTCTATAAGAAATCACCCTTAACAACACCATCGAATATACTTGAAGAGAATCTAAACAATGCATGGATGCATATAAAAATGTGGCGAATAACAATGGTTGCATGGAAAAAGATAATATTTACAAGGAAAGAAGAGACAGGATATGATAATACGGCAAGAAAAAAGAAAAAAAAAGAAGAGAAAGATGTATGCAATCGTATTTTTAATAAAGAGCATGTAAAAAACTAGTAACCATCTAATAGAGTCTTTGGATTCAGTATTGATCAAGATTCGATAAATACCCAAGTTAAAAATTTCGTTTTCTTTTGTCTCACTTCCTGCTTTAAACATATATAATCCAGTCGCGAACGAAGTATTATTAAATTCGCCCTCTTTCCTAGGAGAGCTTCGCGGTCGACCATTATGCCTCCTAAAGGATGACACTTCCATCTCATTCAAAGCACCACTTCAAAAATGTACTCATATCTCGATCCACATCCATTAACGACTTTTTTTTCATAGGCTCCTTTGAATGATACCCTCATTCAGCATTGCTAGTTTATAGTCTCATTGGTATCCGGAACACAAATCAGAACTTGAATCAGAATACGACAACAACGAAGATGTTACTGCATCCAAAGTGATAATATTATTACTACTAAATATAAAGAAGAATTAACCAAATTGTCGACGTTATATGCGATTCGATTTTTTGTGGCTATCAAACAATAGCCTCATACCAATCGTCCCCAATTTCCTTCTCCATACCACCTAACGCAAACAGAGCAATATTCATCGACGACTTCTTCACTTTCGTGATGTTTGCTCTATTAGCTGAGAGATCTTAAAATCAACACACTTCGGTGGCATTTTTTTTTAAAGGATTATGCCCATTAGGAAAATACATAAAAGCATTTCATATAAACATATGTTGTCCATATGAAACGACCGAAATTTTGCAACAATTAAATCTAAAAAGCACATAGCGCATATGAGATCCAATTCATAGAAAATATTGCTGATAAAAGTGATAAAACTATAAATGCAAAAACACAATCACATCAGCATATTTTTCGTGAAATTAATGCATATTTTATTTTTTGCATACTAAACTTTAAAAAAAAAATTAGCAATGAACTCCTCATAAAAAAAGGAATTATATTATTTTTTTAATGCTCAAAACTCATCTCTAAGGAAGAGAGCGATTCCGCACCTTGTGGACAGAACAATCCAACTACAAAAAAAAAGAAAAAAAACACATATGACAACAAAAAAAGTTAAATCTTTGAAAATGCGAGAAGGGCGTTTGCATAGCTTTAAATTATGATATTTGTTAATTGATATATACTTTATTTATTTATTTATTTATTTCAATGAGATATATACTTAGAGTGCTCATATAATAATGAAACTCTGAAAAGCCGATTATATATTTCAAGTATCAGAATTCGACTTTGGTTAGATAAATTCAACTTAGAAGCATCAAATGCATACCTTTTTTAGGTAAATATTTGTCTTTGTGTGTTACGAAAAAACGAAAATCCTTTAGCTTATATGACAATCCATATGATGTACCAAGTTAGTCATTGCCCTCTCATCTACATATAAGGCCGCCCACAAACTGTAGATAAAACAAAAAAAAAAAAAAATAAAACAAGATAAAAGGCAAACTTGGTGGATGGCGCGGCATATGCACGATTGGCGACAAATTCACTCCCATTTCCCAGTTGCTCATACGATTTCTTACATCTTAAACATTTATTGTTCAAGTGATCAGAAGTAAGTGTTACAAATTTGCAAATTTCAAGGATAAGCGAAACAATCGAATAAAAATTTCTGGAATCGAGAGCCCCCTTGAAATGAAAATGAAACCTGAAATCTGCTTGAAGGATGAACAATTCGTAGAGCAAAACTATTATGTCTCATCAATTTCAGATGGGTGACGGATGTCAGCACCGATGAAGAAAAAGAGAGGGGTTAACAGAGAAATAAATCGTCCTGAAGAGGAATAAGTGAATGGAATTTCTAACCAAATAAGAGGAATCTGAATCCCTATGGCTTGAATTTCAATAGCAAATTTCAGGTTTGATCAATAAAGTAAACCTTCTACATTCTTTCGAATGACATGCCTTTTGAGGAAATCTATAAGAACATCAGAAATTCGCCCTTGCCCGTGTGTAGGAGGACTGTCACCCTCGGAACCTGCATTCCCTTATCTCTTCCCTGAGTGCTCTCATTGCCACAATTAGGGTCAGATAAGCTGGTTAAGGAAGCAGAATCCATAACGGATAATACAAAATGAAGAGAGAAGGCGATTTTACAGGAAACAATCAATAATCAAACGTACAATGTTTCGGTGTCGAAGAGCGTTGCCAATGCCCCGCATCCCTATTTGGCTCCAACTCCATCTCACATAATAAACTGTTCTCTAAAGAGAGTGGCAATTCTCCTATAAACGCATTTGTTGATTCACTTTATTGAAAATTCGTACAACAGGCCCATTCCATGCAGCATAGGTTTTGAGGAGTACCAATGATTACTCAGAAAATAATAACAGCATCAGATAGGGAAAGAATGAAGGAGGGCAAAAAAAAGAAGTGAATTATAGAGGCATGACGAGTGGATTTGATAGAGAAACCACGTGGGATATTAAAAAACGAATGTTGCAATAAAAGGCCACCACCCCCATGCTTCTCTCTATCCCCCTCACCGTCATGCCCATTAGTTTTATTCAAAAATTTCCCACTCAACGAATGAAACTGACAAAGTTTTGGAGAAAAAAATTGTTCGAAAACATTGGAAAAAAATATCGATAGAACATTTTCTTCCAAAAATTTACAATTGGAAAATTAATCGCCAAAACGATCTGCAAATCTAACCATGAGACGTTCCATTCGACAGGTTTCCAAATTCTCCTCTATGTTTTTCAATGGACGGATTCCAGTTAGCAAAATTGTCGATCTGATCTGGCGATTTCTGTTGGTGCAAAAGTTTGTTTGATTCGGATGGATTCGCATTTTTATTGATATCACGAGAAATGCCTGCAAAACAACCATTCGTTCGCAGCATAATTGAATCGAACTACTGAAGGGAAGACGAGAAAGGACTTCGTGAAACAATAAAAAGGATGATAGGAGCCCTGATATAACGGGAAAGTCAAATCAGAGAAAGAAACAAATATTAACAATTGTTATAACCATAAGCGAATGCGTTGATCTCAGCATCTAGCGTATGATAAGGGAATAAAGAATTTCTGCGAAAAAAATCCCCATTATTCTCTTATTTTCCAGCTAGCTGGAGATTAGCGTCAATTTCTAACAAACTATCGCTATGCTGTTCTTCGTTTTCAAAAAAGTAATAACCATTATTTGAGAGATTTCGAATCATTCTGTCTTATTTCAAAGAATTACTGATTTTCAAAGTTTTCTATCCATCTACAATACCTCTTAAAAGAGCCAACGTTGCTTTCCAAGTTTTTTGCTGTTTAGAGTTGCAATGCGAATAGTACGGAAGTAATTGTTCGTATAATCAATAAGGAAATAAAATGAACAGTGTATAGAGAATGATGAGTCGAATGCTTGTTATGTATGAATGTTGATGCTACATAAGGGTTACTGGATTTTTTGGAACAGAGAGGAGATGGCATAGACCTGCTTACAATGCCAGAAGGTGACGTCATTCTATCGCGTTTCATCAAAAATATAGATTGGATGCATTTGCTTTAAAAGAAAAATTAATAAAATTTCAGAAAATTGGCCAAATGAAGAGCGAATTAATAGAGGCGTCGAAGAGCTTTGTAGAATGAACTTCTTTGCGATTCATCACCACTGTGTCAATCGCTCGCAAATAGAAAAGAGATACCTTTTCTGAGGTAAAGCGGTATCCTAGTAGCTTTTCTAGCATATAATGGTGTCCTTGTTTCAGCAATTTGAGAACGTGGATAAATGGAAGGTGTCTCGTATAATGGTTCGAACAAATGCGCATGGACGTCGCCACATCCGAAATCATGTGAATCCGGTGGACTATCTGCAAAACAACGGCTAATTCTATAGCGCTACGAATGATACTCCATACCTATAAATTACTAAACGTCTATAACTTTTGAGATTCCAATTGTGATCATACGGGATGAGAAATAAAATCTTGTGAAAGAAATTAAAACTTAGAAAAAGCCGGCTCCCTTTTTTCATTTAACAAATAATCATGCAAAATTCGTAAGCATTAAAAAAAGAACAAAACAAATGTACTTCAGATACTGCAAAAATTCATATGAAATACAATGAGAAAAAAAAAACATATACGCGAAACATCGAAACAAATAAAAAACCCACTGAAGGATTTTAAAAAAATCCAATGAAAAGAAAAAGAAAACATACCAAAAGATATACTCTTATTCATTGGCAATAAAGAGTAGAGGCAGCGAATTCTTTAGATTCCACTTATATCACACTTCGAGTGGTGAATAAAAATTTCTTTCCATTTAATGTCTATTTGAACAAATTGCAAAATTCTTTGAAAAAAAAAATCCCCTCCAGATATTGCCATTCTTTTCTTTTCATTCATTGTAAATTTCATATAAAAGCCGTTCCATTTTTTATTTTAAGTTATAGAAAATGGCCCACTTGAGGGAAGATTTTCTTAAACTCAATTTTTTTTCGACCACTAGAATTGTCATTAAATGAGCCTTCTACGAAAAGTGTTTGTTACGATCAATTGTCAACGATTTAGAAAGTTTTCGTATAAATCGCTTCTAACTTTAACAACTTTCCTTGTGCCAATTGGGAAAACGCTTTCAAAAATGATAAAAATAACCGAGCACTCCTTTTTTATCTCTTATAACTCTTCAACTATTCATTCATGTTTGTCATCGGCGCAGCGGAAAAAAAATATGCCCACTTGGGTGGGAAAATGAAAAAAGAGCAGCTGATATGCCACTTAGGTGATGAAAACGTTTATAAGCCTATAAGCTTTTCTTTCTTCTCCACATTTTCTTCAAAGCCAAAGCTTTAACCACAGCGCATCTCCGTTACATCAACACAGTCGGTGGTTTCAATCCCACTGATAGAGTTGATATCTAGAATAATGGCATTGGTCAGCACGTAGAGAGCATTTTAAGGTTTAAGTTGGTCATTGACCGATAAGAGAAACTTACACTCGTTGTAATCCCATAGGGAGGTCAAATTTGGAAGTTGTGAAGGAATAATACCTTCATTGATCATCGCGTTTTCATTCGTTGCAGCTATTTGGGCAGTTTTTGATTCCATAGGAGGAGCAACGCTTGCTGGAATCTTCGTGGAAGCTTCTGAAATAGTATATACAAGTTTACAATTAGGGAATAGCAAAAAATTTTCCCAAGAAAGCAAACAAACAACGACTCATAACTTCACCCGTCAAAAATATATTGTTTTGGTAGGAGTGATGTGGGAGGGAGGAGGCGGAGAAGATGAGGGGTCGGATGTTAGCCAGCACGGAAATTGAAGTATTGCCGAACTGACTAGAGAAGTACTTCACAGAAAAAGAAAAAAAAAACGCGATACCAAATGACGTGAACTTCATATGGGGCAATCGTTTTGTTGATATATTCAGCAATTATATTCAGCGAATGGATTAAAGCAACACAAGAGGAATGAAGAAAATGTAAAGTGAAACGATGATAAGGGCAGAGGAATGTTGCATTGACTCGAACAAAAGCTGTAGGTAATTCAGAGTAAAATAGAACAATAAGACTGCATTTCGCCGATCGCATTGATGTATTATCGTCGAAACAATCAAGACAAACTATACAGAAAAAGCCGGCTAATGTTGCATGAAATCGAGAAGAACATACATGTGAGATGACTGGCAGGACATCGCTACGGTTAAATACCCAAATATTGTGGGCATAATGTTGCAGCCCAAAAGGGAACATGAAATGAAGCGAACAGTCTTTGGTAGGAAAGGTCCCGACCGGAAGGGAGCGATTGTTGAAGGCGGGACCCTTGCGGAAAAGTTGAGAAGGTGAAAATGGAGCGATTCCGGACGATGAATGATTTTCTTAAGGCAGGAGGTAAGTCGGAAGGTGAGAGATCTCGAAGAAAAGACCACGGGAAAAAACTGGGGAATACTGCCCGAAAAGGTCCTGTCAAGGACTGGGGATCTGCAGCTTATTATTGGAGAGGCATATGATAATCGAAATACGAAGAAGTATTTTTGACACATTTTCTGCACAAGTTTCGGCAAAAAAAAAAACTGTTTCAGCACATATTTCACTCATTGTAATAGTGCACATCCAACGAAGCTAAACATCATTAGCCTCATAATACACAACCACTCAACACCTCAAAAGTGCTAATGACTGAGACAAAATCGATGAACTATACTGCCAAATATGCGAAGCATTCCAAACTACGACACTTCTAGATATATTGCGAGCGATAATGACCTCTTCACTCATGTGAGTGAATCAAATTCATTAAACGAAGTAATGATTTCTGGGAGAGTGGTGAGGGATGGGAATTGGGAAGATCAATGATCAATGAAGAGAACTTTTATTGTATTCAAGTAAAACTTCGATCGTATTCCAAATAGATCACATATAAAATTCAAACGATTCGATCAATGCGATTCAATAGCGCAACATGGCGGTCGGTATTTATGAGCTTTGTGTTTCTATCAAATTTTCCACGTAGTCTATCATTTTGGGTTTTGATGATGCCTTTAAAACATATTGCAACAAAGTCATATTTCAGTAGACTCTTTTCTAGTTAACATTGCGCGAACATATGCAATGTTTTACATTGCTTTTTTTGCACTACGCATCCTATTCACTGTGTTTTGCTCTGCATCGTGTTCGTTTCTGCGAGACGTGTGAAACCAAAACCATTCCTTGAACTGCTGCGAGCATATGTGGCAGTGTGGGATAGTGCTGAATATTTTAGCCAAAATGGACCGGAATTGAGAAAACGAACGCAAGGATGGCTGAATGAATCAGCGCAATCGTAGAGTGGCATTTTTTGGTATGCGTTGAAAGAGAGGTTGTAACCAATACGCGACCTCCTTGACAGCTGGTTTACACTCACAATCGCTTTTCACCTTTAAAAAACCTTATGTGAACATTCAGTTCAACATGCTGTTGGATTTCCGCTAATCTCGCTCTAGGTCCCCATTAGAATCGAATTGATTCTGATTCGTTTTCATCAGCTGTCATCATTTTCGACAGGTTCCATAGTTGGGCGATGCGTAGCGGTCATACTATCGATGGAATTTTCATACAAGAAAAAGTACAAAAAATTCGCAACCATAAAACGATGCGAAAATGCGCATACATTCGGCAAATTATAAGCAAGCAGCTATCATTTGAAAGATATAAAATTCGTCAAATTCGAGCATAAGTGCATAGTGTAGGATATCCAGAATGTCGCATGCGAGAGATCACTTGAACATGAAATGTTCCGAGCGAGTAGCACACAACGATAGCATAAATAAGAAACGAAAAAAAAGGATACTCCTTTGCTATCAACGCGTATTACAATTGATGATGGCTACACGTTACATAAATTCAACGTGAAGTTACATCGTTCAACCAGCAATCCTTATGAAATGCATGAATCGAACGCTAATTTTCATACATCTAACAAAATATGAATTCTATTCGATAGGCAAAAACAACCGCTGTGAAATACTACAGCGATGTGAGAGGTAGTTTTAAGGGCCGCAAGCAATTCATTTGGGAACGATTTATCAATTCGCAAAGTTTTTCCTCGAATCGTCATGAAGTTATGATATGACCTACATTTTTCGTTAATATTACACCAAGCGAATGATGTATTTTAAGACTAATTTGAAAACTTTATATACCCTAGCAACTACTCTTCACAGTAGATTTTTACTCAGTTTACAGGCGCACTAATACTATCTCGCAGCCCCGAATACGCACCGCCAATAATATCAGTAAATTGAGGATGACTGAATGCATTTGTTCATGTTTCTCCAATCATCAATTTACGTCTGAACGGAGTAGATCATGATGTAAGCATATACAATGGCATCATTGTGCGCATTCATTTTCAGTACTGTTTGCATGCATATATAGCAATCAATGGAACACATAAAACGCCCCATACAATTACAATCATTGATACACTAGGCAGATAGAGTCAACAACATATTGCCTTGACGCAAAACCAATTAAGGCCAGAAATGGGAACGAAAGCACAGCGATAGAGCGATTGCTATATAAACCTAAGATATGGTTGTAGATTACGATACGATGCTTTCATCGAAATCTCACAGCACCGAAAAATGAACTCTCTGATTCGGCTATTGAAAACAGCATATGAATCGTCAATGGTCACCATCTTCATTAGAATACAACGAAAGCAGATAAGAAATCGATATCCAGCAGCATAAGCGTCTCTCTACTTTAACAGTTCGATACGTTTCTCTCATATCTTCGAAAACAATCGCCACTCCATGAATAGTATGGGGAATAATTTCATTGAAAGATTGTTAAAATTTATTTTCCCGATTCAAGCAAAAGTGGTCTGAATTACGGTAGGATCTTCTTTAATTCCCACCCACAAACACAACGGAAGAACAGCGAATGGCCGGCCGGGAACGTAAATGTAATGCTAGAATGATGCGAATGTGTAGGATAATAGTAAATTATTATAATTTCTTCTTGTCGACATATTTGCGTATCCATGGATGTTGCATTACACCTTTTAATGAGAGTCGATCCTCGGGTCGTCGTCTTAATAACTGAAATGAGTCTATCTTTTGTAAACAACGGCAAATTTGTACGATACGGTATATCTGCGTACATAGTGCGGAATTCGTCAGTTTCATTGCTGATTAAAATCGATCCTTGATACGCTACCACACTTTTGAGGAATCTATAGGCAGATCAAAACATATTTAAATTTTTTTTTTTCAAAACTCCAAAACTATATGGCATAAATTTGCAGAATATTCGATACTTCACACCGAGTAATCGAAAATACACCTGACAGCACTTGCCTGGATTGTTGTAGAGATCTTTAAACTCTAGAGATGAATCAGTCCGCTGATCAGAACTTTTCCATCTATAGCGTCCAATTCGCTATAGAATTTAAAAAAAAAAAACAACAACAACAAAAAAACAAAACAACAAACAAACAAAAAACCCAACTTCGATCAAAATGCTTTTGCAAAGATGATGAAGGAAAGCACTAGACTTGAAAGCAGCCACACTGTAATCAGTTGATGTCTTAGTTGCCACTGACGAAGTAATAGAAACAAAAAAGTGTACATGAAACGAGGTTGCTAGGCATCGATGTTTTATAAAATCTTGTGCTGCAACGAATTGCGCGTTATGAATTGACCTTTGAAATGAGATCACGGGCATCTGGTGAGACATGAGGCGGGAAATCATATCGGACTTTCAATATGAGCTTGTATGTCTCTGAGCTGGTCTTGCTTTCGAATGGCGGACGTCCCACTAAGAATTCATAGCAGAGCACTCCCAAAGACCAAAGGTCAACCTGCAAAGACAAAAAAATCAAAGTGTGCCACCTGAAGTTCTTGCGAACTTTCATCTGCACGGAAAATGACTACGAATCCCTAGCTATATGCTCATAAATGAGCTCCCACCGAGAATTGCAGAAATTCAACAATTTTCTCTCTCCTCTCTTCTTCAATAAACTACGATACAAATGAAAATCGTAAATGGGATCCTCATTTTCAGTTATTTCGAAAAATAAAAATATTAAGAACCTTTTCGTCATGATCCTGTCCTTGAATCATTTCTGGAGGTAGATAATCCAGAGTCCCACACATAGTCGCTCTTCTGTATAAGACATTTTTTAGTTAATAGCTAGATAAAGAATGAGGTAACTAGTCAAATTCATCAAAAATTCTACATCTCCTTCAGAGATTGAGATCTTGTACTGAAATTAAATCCCATTCATCAATATGTCAAGCAATTCACGAAGCGATACCTTTCTTGAAATGGAAGGAGAACATGAAATAGAGCAAAATGCTATTGGCTTAGCATCAAATACGTTTTAGGATTTGTTCTGAAGAAACATTTATCTACATTATGCTTCCTCATGGGATAAACAAATTATGCTCCCTGAGAGCGTGACTTCTATTACTAAAAAGGAGAGAAGGACCTAAATCATCCATTGCATTTGCAAAAAATAAAAAAATAAATATTTTATGCGTACCACATTTAAGAACTAAATATTAGATAATATGGTAAATCGAAACACTGCATTACAACATATTTAACGGATAGAAGAATAGGGAGAAGGGGGTGGAAAGGTGAGAAGCTACTCCACGTCATTTGTTTCCATTCATCGAGCAAATATTAATACAGTTACTATCACAAAAGCAGGATGGGAATAAGTCAAAAATTAGTGTTCCCACGCTAGAATGTAGCACATGTCGAAGCAATCTTCGAACAATTTCATAAGCGTCGCAAAGCCAAAACAATGTGACTAAGACTTCGAATACTCTCACAACACACTTCAACAACCGCTAGCCAACAGCATTCCCATCAAGATAACCAGCAACTGTGGATGGGAACAACGGATCTCAACGACACTATAAAAGCCACATGACCGTTGAATCGGCAAATTCCTGTTTGAATAAGTGCCACTCTATTCCCCAGAATATAAGAAGTCCTTCAAAAAATTACGGACATAAGGGCTGTAACCGAGGACATATGCAGAAAGCATCCAAACGATACGCCAATATTTGCGTTTTTTGGATAGGAATTTCGTGAAAACAATTCACACTAACAGCAAGAAAATTACACAATAATAAGTTTACCTAGAAGATGGAGCGTGCACTGACCACCCAAAATCAGCAATTTTCAGCTCTCCTTGAAGGCCAAGAAGCAAATTCTCGGGCTTGATATCTCGGTGGATCACTTTCTTTTCGTGACAATATTGAAGTGCATCAGTCATTTGGAACATCAACTAGAAATTCTTTATTTTTTACCACATTTGATGTGGTGGCAAAATCCCGAAATAAGTAATTAGGCCACATTCGGAGAGTTGGAAGATAAGGACAAAATTTGAAGATATTTCCCTACTTTCAGGTAAACCATAATGTTCTAAATATAAATGTAATCCAGTCAGCGAACACTGATATACCTACATATCTATTAAGGAGTAACTATGGAACACATACACAGACGGCACATTTCAAAATTTCAATCCTGGCTCTGTCGAAGGGAGCGGACTACTAAATTGCTCTTGATTGCTGAGAACGGACTAAAGCAAAAGAATCCACTGTTGGCATGTATGAAATCGATGTAAATTGAAACACAGATGAAGCTTTTCTTCTACTTTTTTCGAAATACTGAGGTGAAATGACTTCACTCAAGGACACTTTTCAAAGTGGCAAAAACATAAGAATTTTCTTGATTATCAAATATTCCAAAGAAATAAACATTTCACAATTTAGTAATATAAAGTATTACGTAGAAATGGCCATGATCAATACTAATCGCGGACGGATCATAAAGTAATCTATCATTGATCACAAATCACTTCAGAAAATCAATAAGAAGCAGTCAAAAAATTCCAAATGTTTGAAATCAAAAAAAAAAAGTTCAGGTGCCCAATTTGGATCAATCGATCAGCGCAGAATGTTCCATTCCATCCACTCTTTCCTTTCAAAGAGAGAACAAAGGTTATCTCATGCGGAAATATTTTATTTCAAAAAGAATAAGAGATGAAACGAAGCAATACCTTCGCAGCTCGTTCCTCTTCGAATCGTTGATATTTTTGCAGCTCTTTATAGAGTTCACCTCGTTCCGCATATTCGAGAATCAAATATATGCGTTTTTCATCATCGAAGTAATTATATAAGCGAAGAATATGAGGATGCCTCAACAATGCTATATTTCTTTCAAATAAAACAATAAACAAACAATACTTTACACCTATTTAATGTGGTGCTGGTGTGATAACCTCAACTGAAAAAAAAAAACCGTACGATGAGATGTTTATATAAAAGAAAAATATTTATAAACATCGGCATAATATAAACTGACCGGTTGTGAAATATTTACAATTTTTGGACATAAGAAAGCCTAACTTTCACTAGAAATTTTGTTGGCTTTCTTGACCAAAGCGTCAACACGAACTATGGCATTTATCATTCCATTGTGCGCAACTATATCGACAGAACTCCTCAGCTTTTACTTCAGTGAAACTAAAACTCTGACCAATTAAATAAATGTATGTAAAAAAAACAGGAATAACATTTAGAAAAAAACACAAAAACACAAAAAAAAAATCGCAAATATATTGTTGTCCATAAACTATTCAGACTGTAAAAAATGTGATGAAAGATAACTAAATTAGTCACCTTAGATGCCCTTGTATCTCGATTTCACGTCTTAATTGATGCTCCACATTGGCTTTCTCCAACTGTGATTTGAAAAGGATCTAAAAATAAAATGTGTCGACGACGATCTCTAGCAGTGGAAATTGTTTCACTCATTAAATATAGACCGAAAACTATCGAGGAACCATTTTAAAAAAAATCTAACAACACCAGAAATGTTTGTTATAAAATTTTGATTGAATTTCTACTAGAATAGGTACATCGTAATCGGAGGCATATTGCATGAGTGCAAAAAAACCCTTTTACTGAACAACCTTCTCATAATAAAGTAAAAATCTCGAAGATTGGAATTTATAAAATGAGTTCTGCGGTGACATTATTGCTTCCTAACAATGAAGATACAAGCAATAGAGGAAATGAATTGGTGCTCCACAATGCAAAAACAAATCTTCCCCCGCCGATATTTTTTTCACTAGATTATAGCAGGAAAGCATAACGCCTAGATTGAATAATAAATACAATTTGCATTAAAATGATTAAGATAATGTTGACGAATTAGATTGCAAACATGGTAAAGCTCAAGTTGTATAATGGGCGCGCCCCTCACTGATGCATTACTTCAACTTGAGTAAAACTGCGTCAGTCGCTTCATGGCAACACCTAAGATGCCTGAACAATCTAAGAGCAATTCCCATCAGTAGCAGCATAGAATCTCTTATCACAATCATTAAGAGTTATGCGGATACCTGTACGACGCTTAATCACAATTATTAATTGGCGGCGATGATCTAATAATAAACCAAAAAACTCATATAACGAAGCTGATGATGCGAACTAGACAATGGGGAAAAGCTAGTTTGTTCTTCGCCATTCGGTTCATATCTGCATATTTTTCATCGACAGCTGCAGTATACATCGACACCACTGTCAGCATCCACGTAGAAATTGCTATTACAAACAGATGTCAATGATAGCGTTACCTTTAGTGCAACGATGAAATTCACGCCTTTGACTCGAGCAAGATACACACTGCCGAATTTGCCTTTGCCCAACGGTCTTCCAATATCGAAATCCTTTAGCGTAAAAGTGCGCCTTAACAGCAACATTTTTTGGGGATAACAACGAAAAGATGTGCGTATATTCATTCATCACTCATATCAATTGAAACACATAAAAATGTCCAAAATACAGCCAAAAACTTCTTCGAGAAATCAAAGGCAAAAGCAAAAGGCAATAACCGTTTATCAATGATCTAAACGAGCAGAAGAATTGTGGCTGGGAATTAAATCGATGCTTCGTGCCAATCATTTGTCATCAATGTTTCTTAGTGATTGAAATAATTAGTGAAGTATCAGAGTGGAACGTTACTGTTTCCTATGTATTATTGCTCTTTCACCAACCTAGGTGCAGCAGTAGCATCGGCATTATCACCGTTTTCTTCTTTTGACTTCTTCGAGCCTTGCGGCATACTCGCAGTACCGCTCTTCGAGTCGGCCAGCATACGCGACCTGCTTCTTTTCAAGACCATTCACTTCAACAGCAATACCGAATTTTTTGCTTTACCATATCAGCAAGGCAAGACTACTCGTCGCAGAAGCATAGTGAAGAAAGGGAATGAAAAGAAAGGGAACTAAATCAGCTTTCTTGCTAATGTTTTATAGACCCTCTCCGGGAGGTAACAATAGGTGTGGGTAACATTAACCAAAAGCGCAGGCGCAAGAGAGAGACACAGAGAGAACGCGCGCGTCTTCAGCGAGCGAGGCGGCATTGGTCACTCGTAAATAAATCGTCGGAATAAACATGAAAATAACGGATTACAACTTATTCGAAAGAGCATTAAAAGCTCCGTCAGAATCAAGAATAATCTAGGACA